>JAJEJO010000932.1:198779-216362 GCA_020662805.1 Glaucomys volans | reverse complement strand
ATCCCTGGTACAAAATAATAATAATAATAATAATAATAATAATAATAATAATAATAATAATATAAGGCCGGGCGTGGTGGCGCACGCCTGTAATCCAAACGACTTGGGAGGTTGAGTCAGGAGGATCGTGAGTTCAAAGCCAGCCTCAGCAACTTAGCGAGGCCCTAAGCAACTCAGTGAGACCCTGTCTCTAAATAAAAATACAAAATAGGGCTGGGGATGTGGCTCAGTGGCCGAGTGTCCCTAAGTTCAATCCCTGGTTCCAAAAAAAATAAAAAATAAAAATTCTAGCTTTTCTTTAACTCTTTGGTAACAAGTATCTCATCTTCTGCTGGTGGTTAATACAAACACTTCGTTATCACAAGGGGCCTTTTTGGTTTGTTAGAGTCAACACACCTGCTGATCTCAAGAATGTAAGCTCTCCTTAAGACTAGGCAGGAGGTGGCCAGGGCTGAGAGATGTCAGTAGCCACACATCTCAAAGACTGCCTAGAACCTCAGCGAGCACCAGAACCTCTGGAGGCCTTATTGAAATGTTCTGGTTCTGCAGATCTGGAGTGGGCCCAATAATTTATTTCTACAAGTTGCCCCTAATGAGAGTGATGCTGGTCTAGGGTCCAACCTAGACCTGGCCTTCTGCCAGAGCAGCCTTTCCCACCAGGATGGCTCCCAGCACCTCACATGAATGGCAGCATGCCACCAGCAGGTGGACCCTGAGGAAGACCAATTCCCCAGGGGTGCCTGTAACCACAGGCATGGGGGAGGTCCTCAACTTGAAGTGGCTCTCCCGCCCAGGGGCCTTCCTTCTCTGCCCATCCACCTATTTGGCCTGCCCTGCTTCTGTACCAGACATTGTACCTCAGTGGACACCAGGAGGACAGCCAGCACTTGAAGGAGAGCTCCAAAGACCAGCTTTGAGGGGAGGGCACCTCTACTTTGTGCCACATCCTACTCTCTGTGGGGTTAGGCAACTTTTCCAAGGACAAAGTCTTCTCCTGAAGAGTCAGGCTGAGATGTCATGGGGTCAGAACTGAGAATGGAGCCTGTCTAGAGATGGAGATGGAGGACCCATGTCATGAGCCAGCCCCACTCCAGTGTCAGCTTCCTTTACCCCTTGGAAGTGTGTGTGGAATAACATGTAAAGGCCAGGGGGACCGTCCAGCCTGTGAGGCTGGGGACCAGTGTGGTGGGAGCACTATGGCCTGGGCCTGGGCCTCCCTCACCTTCAGCTGCTGGTTTGTCCGCTTCAGGAACTGGATCTCCTCATTGTGCTTCTTCTCCTCCACCTGTCGCCGCTCGGTCTCCCTCTTCTCAGTGGCCTCACATTTTGCCTTTTGCTCGTTCACTTGCCTCTCCAGATCTCTCTTTTCTGTCTCCAATTCTGCAATCTGAGGACAGAATACTCAGTCATCCTGGGATGTCGCCCCATGGATGGGTGGTGAAAGAGCCTGGGTGTGGGGACTTGGGACACCACAGCTGTCCAACCCAAGACATTGCCAGGGTATATACTGCCACCTAGTGGGAGGTCAGTGACTGGCATGGAGCATCCTCAGGGAGACGGCCCAGCCAAGACCCTGTGGCTGGCTGTCACACCCAAGCAAGGGTCCTCCCTGAATGACAGGTGCAGAGTCATGAATGTGAGGAGGGCACCCTAGTGGCCAGAATTCAGTGCTGCAATGACAACTGAATGGCCCTCAATGAACAGAAGCTCTCAGAAGCCCAGGGCCCAGTAAACATGACTCACTTTCCTCTCCATGTCTGACTTCCCCTGCTCAGCCTGTAGCGCCTTCCTCATGCCAAATGCCACGCTGCTCTCGTACAAGGTCTGGTAGGCAGCTATGGTCATGCGTATCTCATCCCGAACTCGCAGCAGCAGCAGCCCCCTCTCGGCACAATTGATGGTGACCTCCCGGATCAGCTCATCTTTCAATGTGCACACGGCAAGATCAGATAAGGCAGGGGTGTGGGGACATGCACCTCGCCTATGGCAAGCCACCCTGCCTCTTGGAAGGGCCCTACAGTGTGTGCCCACTTGGAGCTGAGGTCTCAGGGAAGGCCTCAGGGAGGGTGCCTTCACTGGCCCAGGGGCCTGCCAGGTAGCCGCTCTGCTCCACTCAGCACAGGGAATAGCACACAGCCAGCAAGCCTGGATTGGCCATGGCAGGGGGAGACTGGGAACCCCAGGTTTGTTTGTAGTAGCAGGGCCCCCCTCAGGTAGAAAGAAACTGGGTACTAGTGAAGAAATCTGACTCTTTCAGTGTGAAGGTGGTGACTACTTTAAAGCAACCTTTTGGCTGGGCTGATCTGTGGCTGAGAACAGCAGGGTTGAACGCACACACGATCACCTTCAGAAATGCTCACCTGGAGGGCAGACCACAATCACACTGAGAGGAGGGGACCTGCTAGACCCTCAGCTGCTCCAGAGTCTGGGGGCAGTTTACAGATTAGAGTCCACAAGGGCTAACGAGGCTGGGCTGGGGCACAGCCACTGGACACCTCAAGGTGGCAGATTTTAAATCCCTTGTGTCTATTGATAGACAACAAGTTATTTGGCAACACTTTCCTGAACTGAGGACTGAATGCTGATGGACATAAATACCAAACATTAATTTTTCTGGTTAAAAGATTAGCTTAGTGGTAGAGCACTTGCCTAGCAAGCATGAGGTCCTGGGTTTGTTCCCCAGCATTCCAAATGGAAAAAATAAAATAAAATAAAACCCACCAACTTATTGTAGACATCTTTGAAAAGGCCAAGATTTAAAATGGAAGCTCTTATTTTCCTCCAAACCTGTGTGAGAGATGAGACACCAGACCACCAGGATACGGTGACTGGCAGGTGGGGGCCTGATGGAACAAGTGGGGCTGGGACGGGGAAGGCGGTCCACTTGGCAGTTATTGGTGAAAAGAGGTGATTTCAGCTAGGGTGGGCTTCAGCCCAGGGGTGCTCAGGGCCAGATCTGTGCTGAAGGGAAGAGAAGGAGGTGGGGGCTGTGTGACACCCACCCCCACGCAGCCCACTCACCGAAACACTGTGAGTAGAGCTCCCTGCGGACAGGGCAGATGCCCGTCTCCCTGGCCTGCCGCTGCTGCAGCTTCAGGTCCAGCTGCTCCTGGAGGTGTACCACATCCATCCTGGTGCTGGGGGTGCTGGACACCTGCTGGATCCATAGCTGCGTGTCCTCCACCCACTCCCTGCGGCACAGACACAGCCATGCTGAGCAGAATCCACACGCTTGAGAGAGTTCTCAGGACATCAGCAGAGAGATCCCTTTGTGTTCTTGACCTGAGCAGGAGTGAGGGGCAACTCTGCCACCATCCCACCAGAATCCTCACTCCTCACTTCCCTCTGGGGTGTGGGCTCCACAGCCACACTTGCTATGTTGCCCCATAGAGAAGGACCTTATCACAGGCCTGGGGAACAGGGCAATCTCTATTCTCCAAGAGGTCTCCATGAAATCATCACCACTCTTGCAGATTTCATCCTCCTAATATGTTGGGGACAGATTTATGGTGTGTTGCCTGATCTGAATGAAAGGCCCAGTGGAATTCCCCAGTGATTTAAGGAGTAGGAGACACAAGATTTCATAAACCTTGTGTAAGAGAGAAAGAGGCAAGTGTGTGCGTGGGGCCTGGGGAGGATCTTGATGGGGTGTACCAGCATGGGCTCCCCATGATGAACTTTATTTTGGAGTCATGGCCAGGTTCTGGAATCATGACAAAGGAGTGTGAGGGTAGAACCCACATGGGGGGAGAGGACTTCTGTGCCATTGGTGGGAAGGAATCAGCTGACAAATCACTTCCCTCACTTGACCTCCTTCTCAGTGATCAATCTCTCTTTGCCCGTTTCCTCTTTCATCACAGCTTTAAAAACTGCTGTCAATATGTTACATAAGAACAATATATTACATAAGAACAGTCGAAAGGGCCAGTCTGTGATAAATGTGGCTGCACAAGGAAAAAGCTGGGTAAGGAAATCACGTGAGAGAGGGGAACTCTTTAAACAGGATTTTCCAGGAAGGCTTCCTAGAAGAAATGACATTTGAGCAAGACCTGGGAGAAGAAATGAAGGAAACCAGGTGGAGAGAAAAGGAAGGGCGTCCTTGGAAGTGAGAACAGCAATTGTTAAAGCCCTGAGGAGGGACGTGATTGGGGTGTTTCGAAAGGCAAGGGGAGGCCCCTGGGGCTACAGCACTGAGAACAGGGGATAAGATCGGGATATCACGGGCCAGGCCATGTTCCCTCTTCCTACCCACTGTCAGGACTTCAGACTTTGTCCTGAGTGAGGAAAGAGGCCATAACAGGATTTTTGGCAGAAGACTTAGCCTGATCTGATTTATGTGGAGAATACTGTAGGAGCAAAGAGTGGAAGTAGAGTTTTCAAACAGGCCATTGCAGTAGTATGGGTGACAGAGACCAGGGACAAGATGGCAGGAAAAAGGTGGTGAAAGTGATTGGACTGGGGAGATAAACTGAAGGTGAAGCCAAAAGAATTTGTCAAAGGATAGGACAGATGAGGTGACAGGCCAAAAGCAATGAAAGACAGCCTGAATCTCTAAGAGAAAAAGACTGGTATGAGCCAGCGGGAAGAGGAAGACATTGTGGTTTAATTTGGACATGTTGAGCTTGTGATGTCTATCGGACAGCTTGGTGAAGACACTGAGGAGGTAGCCGATTGTATGGTCTGGAGTTTGAGAGGACAGAACTGGAAATACACCCTTGGTATCCATCAGCATATAGATGGCACCTAAAGCCATCAGACTGAAAACACTTAGGAAATGAGGGTAGATGAAGGTTTCCCTCCACCCTCCCAGGATCCAGCCATGTGCAAGCTCCAGGAGCTTCTGAAGATGCAGGGAGAAATCCCAGTCAGGAACTAAGTGCCTCTCCCTGCATTTCTAGATATTCCGGGATGCAGAAGCCTGGGCCTTTTCCCAGACATTGCTCCTACCTTTTTTTTTTTTTTTTTTTTTTTTTTTACCTTGGGGGCAGGATGGCATTCAAGATTTCTTCTGCTTGCTTTGTAGGATCTGGGATACAGGAAGTTGAGGGGAGCTTCGCTTTGGGTGGCTGTGGGACTGGACCTGAGGGTCCAGGCTGCTGGGGGCTGACTTTCAGTGGCCGAGCCTGAGAGGAAGGAACAGGTGAGAGCAGATGTTTCAGGGATTCAGCTCCCGGCAACCTGGTCCTCTGGATGACTCCAAGTCTCCTGCAAGTCCCTCTCCATCCCAGCCTACTTTTCTCTTCTGTCTGCTCAGCAGAACTGTCTGAGCTGAAGACAGCCATGAAGAGTTTCTGGTCCCAGCCCAATGACTGAACTGATGTTTCTGGCACAAGTTATCCCTCACTGCTACCTGATCCACTCTTGAGCCCAGCTACCATGAGTAATAGCCAGCTTCATCCATTTTCTTGTGACTTCTTTCTCATTCTAAATCTCTCCTCCAGGTCACACCCAACATGTGGGTCTTTTTTAGTGGTACTGGGGATGGAACCCAGGACCTCATGTATGCTAGCCAATTGCTCTACCACTAAGCTACATCCCCAGCCCAATCTGGGCTTCTTGTACCGCTCTCCCACCGCTCTTCCCAATTCCCTTTACTGTCAGACTCTGCAATCCCTGTCTCTTGGGGTTCCGGACCCTGGGCGCTGGGGTGTGTCTTTCCCCATGGGAGCTTTCAGGTCTCCCATCCCCTGAGAGCCGTCCTTACCTTGGGGCTCCGTTTCTCAGTGTTCCGGCTCACCAACACCGGGGTATCATACTTGAGCAGAGAGTCTGCAGGGGGAATCATGGCGGCGGCTGGGGCAGCGGCTCAGCTGCTGCCCCTCCAGTCCCGGCCTTGTTTACGGTCACCACGGAAACCCCCTCTCCTACCCCCTGGCCGGGGCGGGGCTTCGGAGTGGGGCGGGGCCATGTGCGCGCGGGTTTCCTTTGGAGCAGCCGGCTTCAGAGCTCGGGTCCTTGCCTCACAGGCCCTCTGCTCATTGCCTCATCCTGGTACCTTTGGGAGCAGGAAAACAAGGTTCAAGTCCCTGCGATGCGCCTAGTTTGCTATTTAAATGGGGTGGAGGGGTTACTTTTGCTGAACCCCAGTTTTGTCTCCTGCAGAATGGGAGTCATCTCCTGACCCCTGAGTAAAGGGTTGGAGACGATTTCCGAAAGAAGACATTTAGCATTCCCAGGTTTTAACAAGTATTTTTAAAAATTAAATGGAGCCGCGCCTGTAATCCTAGCTACTCTGGAGGCTGAGGCAGGAAGATCGCAAGTTTGAGACCAGTCTCAGCAAATTAATAAGGCCCTAAGCAACTTAGGGAGACCCTGTCTCAAAATAAAGAATAAAAAGTGCTAGTGGTGTAATTCAGGGGTAGGGTGTTTGCCTTGCATGCAGGAGACCCTGAGTTGGTCCCAATACTGAAATAGAGAAATGACAGCTTCGCATTCTATTGAGGAAATAGAAAAAAACGCCAGTGCTTTGCCCATGTGCTACTACATAGGATTGCATTTCCATCTTTTTTCCTTCATATTTTCAAATGCAAATGCAATCGCAATTTAAGCACAATTTTGTATCCTGCTTTTTCGTTTAAAATCGGTTGTAGGGCTGGGGGCGGAGTTCAGTGGTAGAAGCTTCCCCAGTATGTGCCAGACCCTAGTTTTGATTCCCTGTCACCAAAATGATTTTATTTGCCATAGTTTGTAATAGTATACTGAAGGCCACCTTCCATACAGTAGTTGACAAATAATTTGCTATTGCTGTGCATTTGAGATAACTCTGATACCACCCTTTACCCATGAGTCCTGCTTCCTCAGGTATTGAAGTATGACGCCAGAGAAGCAAGTCAAGGCAAGCATTTTGAGCAGGTTTTATTTAAAGGTAGTAACACAGACTTCTCCCGGGAGAGAGAAGGGGGGCCATGGCTGATGTTCTAGAATCCCCAGAAGTGAATGTGTTGTACCCAAAGAAAATAAAATCATCCAAGCCGATCACGGAAAGCAAAAGAAGCCTTTATTTTAGCTGGCCAGCGACGACCTCCCTTATGCCTAAAAGTGGGGTGCCGGGAAATCAGACATTAATTCTGTTGTTGCCAACTTTTATAGGGCATGGGAAGGGATTAGGGTTGGGCTGACTCCTGATGGCACTGGAGAATCTTTTTGGGAAGTATAACATTCCCCAGTGGTCTTATCCACATTAACAAATTCTTGTTTAGGAAACGAGTGGTTTTTCAGTTTCCAACTTCCCAGACTCTGATGGGTTCCATTCCTCAGTTTGACCAGATCTCTTATTTTACACTAACTGCTTGTCCTTAATTAGGAACTTTTTACTGCCATAAGGAGAGGGGGCGCCACCCGCTCTTCCTGCTTGGAGCTGGAAGGGGGCGGAGTCTGGGGAAGCAGTTTGAAGTTCCTTTTAGAAATCTGGTCAATGAGGGGCAGAAATCTGCTCGGGAAGAGCAGGTTGGAAATCATCTGGGGTGGGTGCTTCTATGAGAGAGAAACAAAATGACATAAGTACCAAAATGAGATTAAGTCAATCTCTCACCAGGTGGAAGAACTGAGAAGTTGTTCCCATAACAAGGCCTATCAAAGGCTGGAGAGGTTGAGGCCTTTATTTGGGAACTTGAGTTATCAGGTACATTTGGCTAAGAATCTTTCCTTTGTAGCCTCCAGTCCTATTCTAGGGGCTGACACAAGTACATCTTAAGTTACATTAAACTATTGTTTCTTTTAAATGCCCAAGAATGTCTATGGTTTGGTTTGGTTTTAACTGTTTTGCTAGGTGTTTAAGATCAAGTTGGTCAAATTGACCTGTTCCTGTCTCTTAAGAGTCAGCTGAGTTCCCACAGGGGTCACTCGTGGGGCACTTGAGAGCAGCTTCTTGGCTTTGTTCCTGTGCTTGGGTGGTGGCAGCTCCTGCATTTCAGCAGCTCCTTCATTCCAGCAGCCTCTGCATTCTGGGGTGGGCAGCAACGGTCCTCCTGGATTCCAGCAGCTCCAAGGCAGTGGCTTCTGCCTTGTGGACAGCTGACAGCTTTTTGCTTCCATTCACGGCAAAGGGAAGCTGGTCCCTGCTCACTCCCATCAGCCCCAGGAGGGCAAGGGCCAAGCCTGTCTGGCCCACTGTTGCACCTCCTTGTTCTCAGCAATCTTTGCTGCGTCTCCAACTCTGGGGGACAAGCCTCGAATGCATGGGTTATTGAGAAGTGTCCACTCAGATTGGGTTCTGTCCTGGATGGCTCCGAGCTCTGGTGGTGGTGGCATTTGGGCCCCAGTGGCTTTTGTGCTCTGGTTGTGGCAGTTCCTGCAACCTGGAGGCCGATGGCAGCCGGTGTTTCCTCAGCTCTGGACACAGCGATGCCTTCTGTGCCACATAGAAACCAGGCGGTGTCTTTTGCCCACTGTCTGCATGGACGAAAACTCTGAGTTCTGGCAGCAGTGAAGTCAGCAGTGTTGACCTGGAGTTGCAAAGTTAGAGAAACTCTCTCATTCCCTGGATGCAGGCTGACTCTGAAGGCAAGAACCAAAACTGGTTTTCTTGCCCCTTTGTTTTAATCTCAATCCTTAAGTTTTGATCTTAAACATCCAGCAAGCCAGTTTCACCAGTTATTATCTCAGTTATTTCATAGGTGATGGCTTAGTATACTTCTTCAAAACATTAATCTGGCATCAGCTATAGAGCTTACAAGGAAAATACAAAATAGAATTAACAACAGTAAAAACATATCTAGTTTGTGTAATAGTCATCCTAAATCCTGCCTGAGTTATATATTATATTTCCTATTTGATATCACAGTAATTCTACAACAAAAAACAACCTTTTGAATATAATTTTAAATGAGCTGAAAACTGACTTATTTTGGAAACATTCTGACTTGTAGCAGGGTGGGAGGCAGACCTTTATTTCAGGTAAGGAAGGGCCATTTACAAACTTAGGCAGAGTGTTCCAGGTTTGAAGTTATTTTTGCCTCCGCTTAGGACATCATTTTACACAGTTTATATGTATTGTTTCCTGAATCTATGTGAACAGTTAACACAATATATTGCATTTAAAACAAATCAAGGAAAGCTGAGAGCTTTTAACTTTCCTTCTGTGTGGCAAAGTGGCCAAATATTTTTTATGTTTCATGATATTAATCTTTAAACAAATCAGGCTCTCACTAACTTTAAATACATTTGCATTTAAATTTTGATCTCAGTATAAAAAGTAACAAATTTACACATACCCTATTGATAGCAGGTTCTGTTACAGAACATTAAATGATAAAAATAAGTCTCCAATAAAATTTGCCATTCCCACAAGCCTGAAACTACCAACACAGACAATTCTAACCTGGAAAACAGCAGCCTGACAAATTCCCTGCTCTAAAGACCTGCATACCAGCCGGGCTCAGTGGCGCACGCCTGTGTTCCAAGTGACTTGGGAGGCTGAGTCAGGAGGATCTCAAGTTCAAAGCCAGCCTCAGCAACCTAGCAAGGCCCTAAGCAACTCAGTGAGACCCTGTCTCTAAATAAAATACAAAATAGGGATGGGGATGTGGCTCAGTGGCTGAGTGTCCCTGAGTTCAATCCCTGGTTCCAAAAAAAAAAAAAAAAAAAAAAAAAGACCTGTGTACCTGGAAGACATGGACACATGAATATAGAAAGAGCAATCAAACCTAGTTTTTCAAGGAAAAAAGCCCTAGGCTCTGCAACAAAGCACGATACCCTACCAGTTATTTAACCACAATAAAGAATAAAACTTAAAGAAATCCTTGTCATTTTAACATATTGATTACACTTTGATTTATATTAGCCCATTAACATTTGACTTTAGGGTAAAACTTTAAACAGCTTCTAATTGATGGCCTCACATACATATAACTACTTAGCTACACAAAAACTTGTTGGAATTTGCCCTTGACCTACACACAGACTTTCTTACCCAGAAATATCTTCCTCTTCCTTTTCCTGAATATATTTTCATACCTAGAACTTTCCACTTTCCCTTTCCCATCTGTTGACTCCTTCCTTGTTTGTATTCTACAACAACTCCTATGAAATTTCTGAATTTAGATAAATTATTAGGATTTCACTCTTAGTAACCTTGCTCTCAGGGATGATACAAAACAATCCAAATCCCTTTATTTACCAATCCATGAAAACACCAATAATGCTAAAGCATGTTACCCCATGGAACCTAAGGTGTAATATATTAACTCTAATTTACTTATTTTACTGTAATAACCAAGATCAGACAAGTATTTTGAATAGTATTTGCCATCTCTTTCCTGTGGAAAAGTCCTAAAAAAATTAACATTACACATTTTATAGATATCAACATTTTATTAATTGACCACCTAGAGACTTGTGAGGTTAGATATATTTTACCTACATTTATTTACCTGGATCCATTTTTTTCTTTTAGTGCTTTCTGTTAATCTCTAATATCATGTACATGAATTTTGGACACAATATACACTTAAACAAAGGCCTTGTAGGTTTTTATCTCCATTGCAATGTAACAAGATATTAAAAAATCTAAGTTGAATAAAAATAGGGACTGACCAAAAGTTATGAGCTCAACAAGTACTTGGCCGGCAGTTAGTTATTCTCAAATAAAACACTCTTTTGTTGTTTTTCTTTTCCCTTGGGTTGGAAATTGGTCTCCTACTGGGCTTTTTGCTTCCTCTATTGTCATTTCAATATAAGTTCTACTTGAGATTTGGTTCCAGCAGACCTGATATCTCAGGCATTTTAACCATTTTTATCAGGACTGGGTTTGAATGCTTAAGAGCTCTGTAACGGGTTTTTGTTATTCCTCCTGAGTGGAGGCACATGTCATTTACATATTGTAAAACAATTTGCCATGGTGGTGTTGTAACACTGGGGGAGCTTGGACCTGGTTTCTTCTCCCCCTCGGGAGGGTGATAGGGTGGGTACTCCCAAGCCATCTTCTCCCTCCCTCGGCCCCTAGCTTTTGGCAGAGTTACCTGAGTCTCCAGGGATTGGTAACAGTGTGAGCTGCATTTAAGTCTGATCTGACCTTGCCATCAAACCCTTGCAGCCTCTCCTAGTTCCCAAACTAGCTGAAAGGCAATGCTTAAGCCATAATCCAAATTTGAATGTAAGGCACCTGGTCCTGATGGTTTGGCCACCCAATGCCCTGAGGGCCCCAATCAACCTCGAAAGTGGGCCATTTTGATTCACAAAACTTTCTTAAGTTACATCCATTAACAAAAGCTCTGTAGTCAGCGGCAAGTTCTTGGAAGTCCTGAAAAGTATCTAAAAAACAAGTTAGAACAGTGGGGCACGTGGTTAACTGACTATGTCCCATAGTAGACTGTCCTGGAGAGAGATGCTACTTAGAAAGCAAAGCCAAAACACAGAAAACACACATGGCCATGAACCTTGTCTAACAAGACAAATACAGACAGACAGACAATGACTGGAGTAGGCCCCACAGGGAGGCCTATTGGACTGGGGCCCACACGGAGGCCAAGCAGACCGGCCCCAGACGGTGGTTACCCATCAGCCAGCCATGCGGCAGCCGAGCAGACCCAGCCCCAGGCTGTGGCTATGCCGGCAGCCCCACTCGGCCCAGACCAGACTAACAAGACAAATACAAACAGATAGACAACGGCCGACCAGATTAGGCCCCATACAGCCCACCAGACTGAACCCACAAGGGGGTTCACCAGACTAGGCCTCACGAGAGGCCTACCAGGAGCCAGGAGCAAGGTCTCGCCCTGGCCTGGGACTGGTGTAAGCGACTGCGTCCAGCCTGACCATGTCCCCCAGATACAGATAGTTGACTCACTGATACAGGATACCAGGTGGCTTTGTTCAGAGGGTGTCCTGAAGATGGGCTGGGGTCCCCCCAAGAGTGAGGCTGAGGCGCGTCTCTCAGGAGCTCCCCTCTACTCAGGGTGGGGGCTCCCAGGTAACCATCACAGGAGGCCAATTTAGGTGTGAGGGCTTGGAGAAATCAAGTCTCGGTGGGACCTCCAAATGTTGTACCTGACGAAAATAAAATCATCCAAGCCGATCATGTAAAGCCAAAAGAAGCCTTTAATTTAGCTGGCCAGCGATGATGACCTCCCTCACGCCTAAAAGCGGGGTGCTGGGAAATCACGCATTAATTCTATTGTTGCCAACTTTTGTAGGGCGTGGGAAGGGTTTAGGGTTGGGTTATGGGGAGTGGGGATTAGGGTGGGGCTGACTCTCTCCTGATGGCACTGGAGAATCTTTTTGGGAAGTATGACAAGTGCACCCTACATCTTTTATGTTGGGGTCTTTTTTCTTCTGTTCTTTCCTTTGACCCTTATCTATCTCTCCTTCCTGCCTATGTGACTGGGCCACTGAGGTGACACAGCAAAAATGTGACATGCAATTGGCAGGGGGAAGGGCCCCAGGGAGATTCAGGTAGGCGCCCCAGAGGCATTAATTAGCAACTTCCTGCCTGCAGCTCTTTGGGAGGGGCAGTTAAGCAGGTAACCTTGGTGATCACAAGGACTCTGGAGCTGGGGTGTGGTGGTGTGTGCCTGTAATCCCAGGCTGAGGCCGGAGGATCAGAGTTCAAAGTCAGTCTCAACAACTTAGTGAGGCCCTAAGCAACTCAGTGAGACCCTGTCTCTAAATAAAATACAAAATAGGGCTGTGGATGTGGCTCAGTGACTGAGTGCCCGTGAGTTCAATCCCCGGTTCAAAAAAAAAAAGGGCTCTGGAGACACTGACATTCCAATCTTCTGTTGTACCCAATGAAAATAAAATCATCCAAGCCAATCACAAAAAACCAAAAGAAGCCTTTATTTTAGCTGGCCAGCAACTATCGCCCTTACACCTAAAAGGGATGTGCTGGGAAATCATGCCTTAGATCTTTTGTTGCCAGCATTTATAGGGCAGGGAAAGGATTAGGGTGGGGCTGACTCTTCCTCTCCTGATGCCACTCAGAATCTTTTGGGGGAATATAACACTTCCAGGGGTGGTCTCCAACTTCCCAGACTCTGATGACCTCTGTTCCTCGTTTAGACCAGATTTCCTATTCTACACTAACTGCCTAATTCTGGCTTCATCTCCATGTACAATTACTTAGTAATGGGGGCAAAAAAAACCCCTCAAAGGTAAAAAGAAAAACAAACAAAAAAAGAAGTTTGCTTTTTCCCCCCCCAAGAGTAGAAATAACTTCATTGATTTTAAAAAGATGAATATTATTTATAATGAATTTCAAACGTAGAAACAAATAATAGTGATGGTGGCCAAACTTTACTAAGCCTTTAAAGCTGTGCCAGCCATTATGCGCTAATTGCTATATTTTCATTATAAAATAAAGGGACTGCGGATGCAACTTGGTCGTAGAGCGCCAAGCTCTACCCGTGAAGTAGTCAAGTTTGCTTTTCCAAACTTAAAATTCCCGCCTCCGCCGCCGAGCCAACTGCGGTCCCGCCCTTGAGGGAGTCGTCACGTGCTCAGCTTCTCCGCCCTGAGGGATTCTGGGAGAGCGCGCCCCCGGAAGCGGAAGTTCAGTGGCCCACTTCGTCATTTCCTTCAGGGAGAAGAGCTCAACGGACCTCTTTTTCTTTCGCTCAGCCAAACTCGGAGAATGAAGGAGGTGAAGAACGAGAGAGAGCGGGGGAGCCGGCGAAGGCACCGGGACGGGGACATGGTGGCGGCGGCGACCGTGGTGGTGAAGCAGGAGCGCCTCAGTCCGGAAGCCGCGCCTCCAGCCCACCGCCGTTCGGACTTGTCCGGCGGCAGCCCGTCCCCGCCGCCCGGCGAGCCCGGCCGCCCGGGCCACCGCGGGAGCCGAGCCCGAGGAGTTAGCCGGTACGGGGGAACAGCGCGGGTGGACCCTGGGTCGAGCCGATTCAGAAAGCAGGGCAGGGCTAACGTCAGAAACAGGCCTCTCTTTCTGCTAACGGCAGAAACAGGCTGCCGAGCGCAGCAGCCTGGGCTCGATGCTGAGACGCTGGGAGTGGGCCCGCGGTGCTCGTGTTAAAGATCGTGCACTCCAGCCTCGGTCTCTTGCGTTGTAGCTGGGTGCTGAGAGTCTAGTACTTAGTACGGCCAGGTTCCCGCCCCTTCATTATTGTGTCCCCAGCACTTAGCATAGTACGGCCCAGTGGATAGCACTGGCCGTCTGAGTTGAAATTCTCCCCATCAGCACAGGAATGGGGTGCGGGTGGTGCCTTTCCAATTACCGGCCCCAAAAGATTTCCGCTGAGTTTTAGGCGATGTACCTATTAGAGACTGAAGCAAAAAATACTGCTCGCCACACTCCTTGGTTTATGCATTCATTCAGCACAGGTTTGCAGAGTGCCTATTACGTGCTAAAGACCATCCTAGGTAATGGGGCCATAAGGGTAACAAAATTTAGCCTCGAGAAATAGGCATGTTCTAGCCCCAGGATAAGTGATACCAAATAAAAAAAATAGTTTCAATCAGTAATAACTATTAGGGATAGGTTAAAATAGTAAGGTGATAGAGATTGGAAGAGGGCATTCCTAAACGGGTGCTGTTTGAGCTGAGACCTGAATAAGATTGACCCAGCATCTTGAAGATCCAGGCAGAGGAAACAATATGTGCAAAGAACCTAAAGTAGAATTGTCATTGTCTTAGAAGCTAGAAGAAAATTTGGAGTCTAGTGATTGAAGCAGGTAGAAGGTTAGGGAGGTGGTGGAGCAACGGACTTGTGGGACTTGTGATTATTGGGGAAGGCAGGGGTTAGTGGTGAGGGAAAAACCACAAAGGCCAAGAACAGCTTCTGGATGGTGGTGCCAATTAGAGAGAAAAGGCACAGACTCTTGAGAAGAACGGTTTTTGAAGGTTGAGAACCAGGAGTTAGGTTGCCTGGGTGAGAAGGTTCAATGGGCAGTTACATATGTGTGCCTGGAATGCAAGGGAGATGTCAGGACTGGGAAAATGAAGCCTCTAACTCCTTTATAGCTCAGCAGAAATCTTCACAAATGTGGTGTTTGTGTTTAGTGGGTAAGCCTGATAATTAAAGCTAACTTATGTAGGGGAAGGGAAATTGAGATAAAATTCTGTGTATACCATTGCTCCCTAAAGGTCCCCAGCCAAAAAGAAAAACAAGTCCTCAGGGAGAAGAAGCAAGTCTCCTCGGAATAAGAGAAGCCGAAGTCCTCACCACTCAACAGTCAAAGTAAAGCAGGTGAGTGGATTTTAATTTTTTTTTTTTTTTTTAGTTGTCAATGGACCTTTTTTCTTATTTATTTATATGTCGTACTGAGAATCAAACTCGGTGCCTCACACATTCTAGGCAGTGCTCTACCATTGTGCTCTAACCCCAGCTCTTTTGCTTGTTTTTTAAAATTAGCTTTTTGTTTTGATTAATTATTCATTCCCATCTGTTTGTTACATTTGTCAGAAATAATAGAGGTGTACTCTACCCTGTTTTTTGGTTTTGGCACGCGAGGGTGGGGGGGTGGCAGGTACCAGGATTGAACTCAGGTGTACTTGACCACTGAGCCATATCCCTAGCCCTGTTTTGTGTTTAGAGATAGGGTCTCACTGAGTTGCTTAGTGCCTCGCTTTTGCTGAGGCTGGCTCTGAACTCAGGATCCTCCTGTCTCAGTCTCCTGAGCTGCTGGGACTACAAGTCTGTGTCACTGCGCCTGGCTACTCTACCCTGTTTTTACTAATGATAACATCTTTCAGAACTATAGTACAGTATCACAATCGGAATTTTGTTGATACAGTCAAAATACAGAATATTTCTATCACTGCAAAGATCCCTCATGTTGTCTTTTTGTAGCCACACCCACATCTCTCCCACTTTTATCTTTATATAACTCCTGGAGGCTTCTAATCTCTCCTGGAAGTTGCTAATCTGTTTTCCATTTCTATACTTTGGTTATTTCAAGAATGTTACATAAATGGAATTATATGGTATGTAACCTTTGAGATTAGATTTTTTAATTCAACAAAATTCTTTGGATTTAACTCAGGTTGTTGCATCAGTAGTTTGTTCATTCTACTGCTGAGTAGTGTTCAGTGGTATGTATTTACCCATTTGCCTATTAAAGAATAGGTTCTTTTCAGTTTGGGGCTGTTAAACATATAGCTGCTGTCTAATCATTTGTGTATAGGTTTTTCTGTAAACGTTTTATTTCACCAGATTAAATGCCTACGAGTAGAATTGCTGAATTGAATGGTAGCTGCATGTTTAGTTTCTTAAGAATTGACAAACTATTTTTCCAGAGTGACTGTTAGTTTACTAAGACTGCCAAAAATACCAAAAGGTGAAGGGAACAGAGAAAATATTGGGGGTGGGGGGTGTTGCTGAGCTTTATGTTCCAGGAAGCATAGTACATTATAATGGTTTCAGGAGTTGAAAAAGGGTGGGATTTGGGGATGGAATACTGAAAGTACAGAGCCTTGTGGGAATTAGAATGCAAGGAGGTAGGGTTCATGACCTGGAGTCTGTGGCTTCTTTAGTGACTGACCTTTTTTTTGTACCAGGGATCTTAGCCACTGAGCCACATCCCTAGCCCTTTTCCCTTTTTTATTTTTGAGTTGGGGTCTTGCTAAATTGCAAAAGGCTGGTTTTGAATTTGAGTTCTCTTGCCTCGGCCTCCTGAGCCACTGGGATTAAAAACTTGTGCCACTGTACTGGCTAGGGACTAACACTTATTAAAATCAGGGATAGTGGAGCTTTGTGGCAAGTTGCTGTAATCCCAGTGACTTGGGAAGCTGAGACAGGAGGATGGCAAGTTTGAGGTCAGCCTTAGCAACTTAGTAAGACCCTAAGAAACTTAGACCCTGTCTCAAAAAATAAAAAGGGCTTGAATGTAGCTCAGTGGTACAGTGCCCCTGGAATCAATCCCCAGTACTTAATAATAGTAAATCAGAGGTGAAGAACATGAAAGATTAGTCCTGGTAAACTCAAGGCAAATTGCACCTTGAATGTTTTTAGGTATGAGGGGATTGGTGTCTGGGCACACCTCTGGATGTCCTTAGAGGCTAGGAAATGAAGAGAAACTCCTATTCTGAGCATTCAGGGCACACTTGCTCCCTCTTTGTGGTAGAGAGAAGGACTTGGGGTGGGGAGAGGCCTTTGCTCCAGTACTCAGGAGTTCCTCCTTAGCGCCCTTTCCAGGGATCATAACTTTGCTCACAGTGTGCAGGGTTCGTCTTGACTTTCAACATGTTTAACATCTGGGGAAACCAGAACTTCAGAATGAGTATGCCCATGCCTTCTCCTATCCTTTATTTTTTTTTTTATGTGGTACTGAGGTTCGAACCCAGTGCCTCACACGTGCTAGGCAGGAGCTCTACCAGTGAGCTAACAACCCCAACCCAAAAAAGGGTCTTTTTGCTTTGGTGTTTTGCAGCATAGTTACTGTGCACCTAGACGGCAATTTTTTTTTTCCTCCTTCTGCTACTGGGAATTAAACCCACGGGTGCTTTGCCACTGAGCTATAGTCCCAGTCCTTTTTCTTTTTTTTTTAAATTTTGAGTCAGGGTCTTGCTAAGTTGCTGAGGCTGGCTTTGAACTTGTGAGCCTCCCACCTCAGCTTCCCCAGTCATGGAATTACAAGTGTGTGCCACCATGCCTAGTGGCAAGTTTCTTTCCTCTTTTTTTTTTTTTTTCCCCCC
>JAJEJO010000932.1:184663-198679 GCA_020662805.1 Glaucomys volans | reverse complement strand
TTCCTTCCTTCCTTCCTTCCTTCCTTCCTTCCTTCCTTCCTTCCCGGTGCTGAGACTAGAACCCAGTGCCTGACATGTGCTAGGCAAGCGCTGTGCCACTGAGCCATAACCGTAGCCCACATATTTCTTTTTATTTACCCACTTTACAATTTTAAAAGTTTGCTTGCTGCCTTTTCCGTTTTTGTTTTTTTTTTTTTTCCTTTGAAGGTACCAGATTTTGAACCCAGGACTTGGCATGTGCATAGACAAATGCACCAGGAAGCTGAATTACATCCCAGCCTTTATCTGGGTATTTTTGTTTAACTTTTTATTGTGGAAAATTTCAGGCATATTTAATGAACCTCCACGTATCTGTCACTCAGCTTAAACAATTAAGAGTGGTCAGCATACCATGTTTATTCCTACCCACTTCCTTCTTCCCCCAGGGTTGATTGTTTTAAAGCAAGTTTGGATGTACCATTCCATCTGTAAATATTTTAGCACATGTCCTGAAAAGACAAGTATTTTTTTTTAAATAATAATGATAACCACAAATCCATTATCCCACCTAATGTTTTATTTGCCTGTTTATTTTTCAATATTGGGGTTTGAACTCAGCAGTGCTCTACCATTGAGCTACATCCCCCACCCCATTTTATTTTAGTTTGAGATAGGGTCTTGCTAAGTTACCTTTGGTGGCCTCAAATTTGCAATCCTTCTGTCTCAGCCACCTGAGTCACTGAGAATTACAGGTGTGCACCATTGTGCCCAGTTTAAATATTTTAATTTTGGAAAAAGACATAAAATTCTCTCTTAACCATTTTTAAGTATGTAGTTACTAGTATTAAATACATTCCCATTGTTGTGTAGCTGTCACCACCATCCATCTCTAGAACTCTTTTCATCTTGTAAAACTGAAACTCTACCAACTAAACAATAATTTCTCTCTTTCCCCAGCCCCTGGTAATCACCATTGTACTTTCTGCCTTTATGAATTTGATTACTTTAGACAGCTTTCATAAGGAAACTCATGTATTATTTGTTCTTATGTGTCTGACTGATTTTATTTAGTATAATATCCTCAGGGTTTGTCCATCTTGTAGCATGTGTCAGAATTTTCTTCCTTTTTAGGGTTGAATAATATTCCATCATATGTATATATCACATTTTGTTTGTCCATTCATCTGTAGATGGGATGGGTAACTTTTACTGTTAGGCTATTTTGAATAATGTTGCTATGAAAACACATGTACAAATAACTCCTTGAGACCCTGTTTTCTTTCTTTCTTTTTTTTTTGTACTGGGGATTGAACCTAGGAGTGCTTAACTACTGAGCTATGTCTCCAGCATTTCTAAATTTTTGGTTGGTTGGTTGTTCATTTATTGATTGATTGATTGATTGATTGGTGCTGGGGATTGAATTCAGGGGCACTTGGCCACTGAGCCACATCCCCAGCCCTATATTGTATTTTATTTAGAGACAGGGTCTCACTGAGTTGCTTAGGGCCTCGCTAAGTTGCTGAGGCTGGCTTTGAACTCGCGACCCTCCTGACTCAGCCTCCAGAGTCGCTTGGAACATAGGCGTGCACCACCACGCCCGGCATCCAGCCCTCTTTTGCATTTTATTTAGAGACAGGGTTTTACTGAGTTGCTCAGCACCTCGCTTTTGCTGAGGCTGGCTTTGAACTTGCGATCTTCTTGCCTCAGCCTCCTGAGCCGCTGGGATTACAGGTGTATGCCACTGCACCTGTCTTTGATTTATTTTTGAGTCAGGGTCTTGTTAAGTTGCTTACGGCCTCCCTAAGTTGCTGAATCTGGCTTTGAACTTGTGATCTTCCTGCCTTGGCCTTCTGAATTGCTGAATATATAGGCATGTGCCACCCTGCCCAGCTTATTTCTTTTTTGATACATACCCAGTAGTGAAATTACTGAATCATATAATAATTGTTTAAGTTTTTCCAGACCACCATTTTGTTTGGCTGTACCATTTTACATTCCTATGAGTAGTACACAAGGGTTACAGTTTCTCTGTGTTTTCACTAATACTTGTTATTTTCTGGTCCTCCTCAGTCTCCACCCCTGTGCTGGGGGATTGAACCTAGGGCCTATGGCTGTTTAAAAATTGTTTAATCATCTGCAATTCCTCCCTCCCTTTTTCCTTCCCTCACATGCTGGGGGGAAAAAAAATCATGAAACTCAGGGCCTCACACATACTAGGCATGTGCTCTACCACTGAGCTACATCCCCAACCATTTTTATTTATTTATTTTTTTGAGACCCAGTCTAGCTGAGTTGTCTAGGCTGGTCTCAAACTTGTAAAACTTTTGCCTCAGCCTCCTGAGCAGCTGGGATTGCAGGCATGTGCCACCATGCCCAACTGCAACCATTTTTATACATGAATACTTTATATTCTGTATATTACTAGTACAATGTCTGAAGTCCTTGGGGATCTAAATCTATAGGACTTGTTTCTGCTGTTTCTCATCCACACAAGCTTAGTTGATTTCCCCCACACCCCCCACTGGCCTCAGATTTTCCCTTGCTTTCTGTGAACCTAACATTGCACTCAAAATATGTTTTATCTGATATTTCTTTGAATTGTAGTGGAGAACACCTCTCCAAGTATCTGACCTGCTGAGTGGAGATTTTTCTATATATTGTGAAATTTACCCCTCTTTTTTTTCCCTTTTATTTAACAATATATTTTAGATACACTTTTGAGGGGGTGGGTATTAGGGATTGAATCCAGGGGCCACTTAACCACTGAGCCACATCCTCAGTCCTTTTTTCACTTTTTATTTTGAGCAAGGGTCTCACTAAGTTGCTTAGGGCCTTGCTAAGTTGCTGAGGCTGGCCTCAAACTTGAGATCCTCCTGTTTCAGCCTCCCAAGCTGCTGGATTATAGGCTTGTGCCACCATGCTTGGCGTAGATATATTTCTATGTGATTATCTCCTTTTTCTTTTTTGGAACTGGGGTTCAAACCCATGGCTTTGTGAATGTGAGACAGATGCTTTACCACTGAGCACATTCCAGCCCTCTCCTCCTTTTTAATGACTTCAAAGTAACCCTTTGTATGAATGTATATTTATTTAACTGTTTTATTATCGTCTTAAGTTTTTACTACAAATAGGATTGTAGTAAACACCCTCCCGTACCTTTCTGTGCATTTTTGCTGGGTATTTCTATAAAATAGATTCCTGTGAGTTAGATTACTGGTTGATGAAATCGTTACTGAATACTGCAGTGTTATCCTAAGTAGGCTGTACCAGTGTACACTTTTTTTAAACCAGTTTGCATTTGCAGTAGCAGTGACTGAGGATAACTCATTTTTTGTCCCTTTCTTTTTGACATTAGCTATTATCTTTTTTGATTTAAAAAAAAATTTTTTTGGTTGTTAATGGACCTTTATTTTACTTAGTTATATGTGGTGCTGAGAATTGAACCCAGTGCCTTATACATACTCATTGATATATTACCATATGGTACAGATTGTGAACATTTTCTGCCAGGTTATTTTTCAACACTTTTTCACAAAATCATGGTATGCTTATCCATTTTTTCAGGTCTTTAATAAATTTTTACAGATTTTATCTTTCATGTTTCTTAAGCTTATTCCTCAGAATTGTTTTGTTACTGCTGAAGTAAGATGTTTTTAAAATTGACTATTACATTTCATTTTTGTCAGACGAGAAAGCATTTTCTTCTTTGAGTCTTGAATGTGACTACTTAACTCTTCGTTCTATTCTGTATATGCTTCCCTGCAGGTTTGCCAAAGTTATGCATATTCTGAAAGGGAGAGTATTGCTTTCCTTCTCTGTGTTTGAATTAATCTCTTGTTTTTAGGGCTATAGCCATGAGTTTGTGCTTTTAGGGTTGTAGTTGTGTAGCAGCATGGGTTATAGTCTTGGCCTTGTGTAGGGAGAACATAACCACCACAGATAACCTTAGGTTTGTGGAAAATATATTCTGACTGCCAAAATCCAGAGGACAAATGACTTTTTGAATGCAGCTATTTTTTTAAAAAAATTAATTGTGGATTGCCTTTCATCTACTGAATCTGCTTGAATTTCAGGAACGGGAGGATCATCCCCGGAGAGGACGGGAAGATCGGCAGCACCGTGAACCACTAGAACAGGAACACAGGAGAGCTAGAAACAGTGACCGAGACAGACATCGGGGCCATTCCCGCCAAAGGAGAAGTTCTAATGAGAGGTCTGGGAGTGGGCAGGCCCCAGGACGGGATCGGGACAGCCAAAACCTGCAGGCTGAAGACGAAGAGCGGGAGTTTTATAATGCTAGGCGCCGGGAGCATCGCCAGAAGAATGAAGTCAGTGCTGGTGGAAATGAGGCTCAGGAGGCGATTCCTCGCCCTGCTGGCAATAACAAAGACAAAGAGGCGCCTGCCAAGGAAAAACCAAGCTTCGAACTTTCTGGGGCACTTCTTGAAGACACTAACACCTTTCGGGGTGTAGTCATTAAATACAGTGAGCCCCCAGAAGCTCGTATCCCCAAAAAACGGTGGCGTCTCTACCCCTTTAAAAATGATGAGGTACTTCCAATTATGTACATACATCGACAAAGTGCTTACCTTTTGGGTAGGCACCGCCGCATTGCAGACATTCCAATTGATCATCCTTCATGTTCCAAGCAGCATGCAGTCTTCCAATATCGGTAGGTATGCCTTCCAGAAAGGACCTAAAATGCCAGTAGAAACTGAGTACCTTGCTTAGTTGGGATTACTAAGATTTGCATACATGTATATGCAAAAGAGTCCAGTACCCCTCATGTCTAATATTAATCATCTTCCCTCCCTTGCATCCCACCTTGCTGGGAAATAGACCCAGAGCCTCACACATGCTAGGCAAGTGCTAGGCCACTGAGCTACATTCCTAGCCCTATGTTAGTTTTAAAGAGTACTGTAAATCTAACTGTTCATTTTTTACCTGCTTATATGTGTAGAAGATCTTGATCCTGGTATCAGAAACTCAGATTTTAAATTCTTTCATTGCTAGTGACTGAGTACTTGACCCTTGGCAAACTACTCTCTGGGCTTGTTATGAGGGTTAAGGAAATGTACTAAAAATGCCTGGCATAAATGTTAGCTAAATCTGAATCTTAATAGCTTGCACAATGTATCTGTGACCATTTGATCCTCAGAAAAATCCTGTGAGGAAGTTAAGGCCAGTATTAATATCTCCATCTAACAGATGAGAAAACTAAAGCTCAGCAAAGCCAGGTGACTTCCTAGTAAGTAATTGCCATAGTAGAACTCTGGCTCAATTCTGGCTCCCTTGACTTTAAAGTCCAAGTCCACTGTTTTTCCTATTTGGAATGAGGCAAAAATAGATCAAAATATAGGTGAAAGAAGCATTTTATTGATTATAAACAAAAAAATAGTGTTTTCTTTTCCATGGCAGAAGGTTTGAATTCTGTATTTTAAACTTGATCGACCCCCTAACCCCTTACCTAAAATGAACCTGAAGGTACATTCTTACCTTTTCTACTAAGTATATTTAAGCTGCTCCCAATTTCCCTATCCAGAGCAATGCCTTCCCCCTTGGTTTCTTAGAGTTTTAACTTGAATCATGTTCAAGACAGGTTATTGATGTCATTTTTTTAGAGAAGGCTGGCTGATATGAGGCAGGATTTTGCTCACATGGCTTTCTCCTTTATCTCTGCTAGGCTTGTGGAATATACCCGTGCTGATGGTACAGTTGGCCGAAGGGTGAAGCCCTACATCATTGATCTTGGCTCAGGCAATGGAACCTTCTTGAACAACAAGCGCATTGAGCCACAGAGATACTATGAACTGAAGGAAAAGGATGTTCTTAAATTTGGATTCAGCAGCAGAGAGTATGTGTTGCTCCATGAGTCATCAGATACTTCTGAACTAGACAGAAAGGAAGACGAGGATGACGAGGAGGAGGAGGAGGAAGTAGTGTCTGATAGTTAGCAAACTTAAGAACCCAAACTACTGAGACACTTTTCCTTTTTGGAAGACTTTGGGATTGCCTCAAAGAGCACAGTGGTGCTCTCTGTAATGCCTCTTATTGCCTTAAGTCTTTCCTGTGTTGCTGACCACCTTGTTTTACAGTTTAAGAACACTGATTTAGGTTTTGTTGGACTTTTTCTGTGACACATCAGCCACGTGCCTGTGGCATTTGTTTTCAGAACAGTCTCACCAATTACAACACATCGTGTTTTAGTAGAAGCACTGTGGCTTAGTTGGTGCTTTCAGAACTGCTGCCTAGGAAACTAAACCCTTATTTGAAGGGGAGTCATGGCTTGTTCTCTTTGTATAGTTACTTTATTATTTATTTAGTTGTTAAGCTTTGTGGACCAGGAGTTTTTGTTTAGGGACAAACCCCTGAACAGAATCGTACTAAGCTTTGGTTGTCACCAGGACAGCCTCCACCATATACCAAAGCTTTGACCTGGTTGAGCTCTTGAGTCATAGAAGTTGATTTTGCACTTAGCTTTTTCTTGGGGTGGGGAGTGGAGGGGGGTTTACCATGTGACCTCATTAGTGACTGTTTAACTTAAACAGATGCTTTATGGCACCTGCTTAAGTACATGACTGTACAGGAAGATCATGGCTACTACCAACGGGTGCTGATTTAATATCATGAGAGGCTGAAATGTGTTGTGGATCTTTTTCTTAAGAGAAAATTCCTGATTTCTTCATAGAACATGTACATAACAACTTTTGATCATCTTGTCTGTTCTAAAGTTTTGCATTTTTATTCAAACGTTATCTCTTTTCCTTTGAGTAATACACTGTTGCTAATGTGGCAGGATCCTTACTTTATTCTAACAATGTGTATATACGTCTAAAGGGGATTGTGTAGCTTACATGTTTCTACACATTTCATCTTTAAAAAATTATTCAAAGGTTGTATTTACTGTCCAAGGCTGGAAATCAAGGGGACTGTTCAGTTTCCTAATTTTCTATCAGAGGACTATGTGTAAGTAGGGAAAAAGTCTTAACTACTTACATATAGAGAGAGTGTGTGTGTGTGTATGTGTGTATATATGTATACATATATATATATAAATTGTGTTGAAGAGCTGCATACCGATTTTCATAAGACAATGTTTTGTGATATAAATGTAATACCACATGATAGACAGAGGCCTCCCTGCATTTGAAGAGCAGGTTTTCATTTATATGTATTTTTGGGATACAAAATAAAATTTGTAAATATAGCCCCATTTCAAAGGGTAATACTTTCCTAACAGAGGGCCGTGTGTATGTAGGTATGTTTGCTGGTAAAGGAGTCTTTGTATCAGTGTTTTTGAGGTAAAAATAGGTAGTCATGTTCAGTGTCACTACTAGTGAAGAAGGGACCCACATCTGCCCTGGATTCCAACCTTCAGCTCTCAGTGAATGAATGTTGGTCACCTTGAAGCTGCAGTGCTTTTCTGAACTGGCAGTGAAGGGTTTTCCATCCTAGAGTATTTGGAACTTAAGGCAGGTTAGGTGTAATTGGCCTTTCACACAGTGAAATACCATTCTGCCATTTTGTCCTCAGCTGATGGGACTGGGCAAAAGGAGGTGAAGCAGCTCAGCCAATGCTGCTGTCAGCTCCCTGGTTTGAAACTTAGGCTGCTGTTAAGTTAGATTCTCTTTATTGTTTTTGCATTATGGTATTGCATACATAGGGGTACTCAGGGCTAAAGTTTGGCTAGAGCAGGGAGGCGTGGCTGACTAGTTTTTATTCAAAAGAAATGGGAAGATCCCCTCTGAAGAGTGACCACTTAATAAGGCTGATTAGATAAAGATAAGATGAAAGGAAACTACAACCACCAAGGGAAGGACAATTACTGCTTCACATCCCATGGGTTTTATACTGGCCCCAACAACTGCTGCTTTCTTCATTTGATAAGTGCCATCCATATGTCATGTAATTCATATGTGCATGTTTAAAAAGTATTTTGCTTTGATTAATTTTCCTCTTGATCCAGATAGAAGGTTTTCTTTCTGGGATTAGACCGTAACAATAATGGAGTAATACTCCAGGGCCCCCTTATTTGTTGTTCCTTGCTGATATTGGACCTTGGTAGCCTTGAACTTGGCTTCAAAACACCTTCTTTGTGGACACTGCGATAGACTACTTTGCCTACATTATTCAAAAAGAGGTCCCAATTATATAGTAAACTTTTGCTTTAGTGGAGGAATAGCTTCCTAAATTAAGATATTTTTTCCTTCCTTTTTTTTTTTTTTTGGAGAGAGTATTGGAAGAAAAAATCAGTGTCTTGCTGAATGTGGTGGCACATACCTGAAATCCCAGGGATTAGAGAGGCTGAGGCAGGAGGATTGCAAATTTGAGGCCCAGCCTCAGCAATTTATCAAGGCCTTAAGCAATTTAGTGGGACCCTGTCTCAAAACAAAAAAAGGGTTGGGGATATAGCTCAGAGATAAAGTACCCCTGAGTTCGCTCTCTGGTACCAAAGAAAAAGAAAAGGAAAACACTATCTCCAGAGCTTAGAAACTCATGTTCATCTTGGCTATTTGCAACTTCATTCTTTCTCCACCCTGGTTGGCTTTTCTGGGAATCATTGCTGTCAAAATCAAGCTACATGCAAAAGAGCCCTTGGCTTCTGAGCCCCTCCCCCAAGTCCTCTGGTCATCTACAGTTCTGCAGAGGTATGAGACAAAATTTTCAGATTTTCCCCTTTGGGCCTCTTTTTTCATTTCCCCCAGTGCTGGGGATTGAACTCAGGGGTGCTCTACCACTGAGCTACATCCAAATCCTTTTCTTATGTTTAATATGAGGATCTCAGTTGTTAAGTTGCTGAGGCTGGCCTAGAACTTGGAATCCTATCTCAGCCTCTCAAATTGCTGAGTTTACAGCTGTGCCACTATGCCCAGCTCCCATTAGGCTTCTGGCAACTCTAATCCCCTCGTTCTAATGTTGACAACAGCTCATTAAGTGCCACTGGTGGTATAACTTTCATATAGCATTGTGTGCTGGTGATAAGACTGAAGCAGAAATAATCAGGATAACGATGAACTTTTAAGAAAAATTTTTATTATTGTATTGAGGATGTCAGCATACAACATAGCTTAGTTTTAAAAAACTTAGAAATTAAATATATATTTCAGGTTGAGTATCCTTTGATATGTTCTGTAGGTAGTTATATTTTTTAACATCCTGTTGTGAAAATGAGTTGATCTGAGGGACAAGATGATGTCCTATTAATTGGAGTCTAAATGTGACACAGTGTCAGCAATGCCTAACTTAAGAAATAATGTTCTGGTTATGTGAGATTATATCAAGCAAAAAGGCTACTTGATTTAAATTAAAATTATAGTAAAGCTTCAGTGTATTTATCAAATGGAAAACAATTTTAAAAAGATAGTTGCTAAAAACTCTGTTGAAATTTCCCTTTCCTAACAAGCACATTTTATGGTGGCATGTTGTTTTTTTGATACTGAGAATTGAACCCAGGGGTGCTTTTTATTTTTTATTTTGAGACAGGGTCTCCCTTAGTTGCTTAGGGCCTCACTAAATTGGTTAGGCTGGCCTGGAATTTGTGATCGTCAGGCCTCAGCCTACCAAGTTGCTGGGATAACAGGTGTATGCCACTGTGCTTGGTGATATTTTACAGTTGGTTAATTTAAAAAGTTAAAAAGGGCTGAAAATGTAGTTCAGTGGTAGAGTACTTGCCTAGCATGGTTTTGATCCCCAGCACTGCAAAAATAAGTAAATAAATAAAAAGTTAATTTAAAAAATAATAAATTTGTTTATACTGACTAAAGTTTGAGCAAATTCCCATCAGCAGATGCATAAAAAGATTCAATTATGAGAGATATAACCTAAACTTTGCTGGATTAATAATTCTAATGGATGGTAACTGTAGGCAAGCTGGGTGTGGATAGAGGAAGTAGGTCACTGGGTACATGCCCTTGGGGGTTATATTATCCCTGGCTCCTGGCATTCAAGTCCTCTCTGCTGGCTGTCAAGAGCTGAGCAGTTTGCCTCTGCCACACCCTCTACCATGACGTTCTGCCACACTTAGGGCCTAGAGCTGTGGAGTCGACTGACCATAGACTGTACCTCTGAAACCATGGACCAAAATAAACTTTTCTTCCTCTAAGTTGTTCTTGTCAGGTCTTTTGGTCACAGTGACTCAAAGCTGACTAACAGATGGAATCTGAGGTATGCCTTAGAGGATAGGCTGATTTTGGACTAATAGAAGCCTAAACAGTCTAGGGAATACTACCACAGTGGAGGATTTTGGAAAGGATTCTATATATTGTTTGCCTCAAGTTCCATGATGACCGAGCTGGAATGAGAAATCACCCAGTCCTGGTTCAAATGATCTTTCCTCTGGATTGTTGGCTTCCAACTGCAGAACTTCATAAAAAGAAAAGAGCTCATTGATTAGGCTGCCCATTTCACAGGGGGCTCAAGGAAATCACATTGGATGGGACTTCTGGGGGTAGAGAAGTTAGCCCCAGACTTACCAAGTCACAGCCAGAGCTACTCAGAAATGATCTTGACTCATGAAAATTTTCAGTAATGGAGTTGTGGAAGAAGTGTCATGAATTGAGACTTCAATAATAAAGCTGGGGCTGGGGAGATAGCTCAGCTGGTAGAGTGCTTGTCTCAAAAGTACAAGGCCCTGGGTTCAATCCCCAGCACCGCAAAAAATAATAATAACAAAGCTGGCTGGCATTGGGCACTTTTCTGTGAATAGGTACTGAGCTAAGTATTTTACATGTGCACGAACTCATTTCATCATATCTCAATGAGGCAGGCTTCAATCATCCCATTTTGCAAATGAGTAAACAGGCACAGAAGGTTAAGGTCACACAACGATGGGCAGTACTGATATTCAAACCTAGTCACTTATTTCTGAGATGGGCTTTTGGTATCTTGCCCAGGCAGGTCTTCAACTCCTGGGTTCAAGAGAGCCAATCCCCTTTGCTTTCCAAGTAGCTAGACCACCTGATGCCACATTCTTTTAGTGCTCAGATGAGCAAGGGCTGGCCCTTGCAGAGCAATAAAATCAGCCATAGATATTATTAGATGGAGGACAGCTTGGGGATTGTAGAAGTGAAAAGTTGAGGTTAAGCAAGCATTATGAATAGAAGAATGAGTAGTTACCCAGATGAAGTCAAGCAATGGCACTAGAAATGCTTAAGACGGCTTTGGAAAACTTGAAGTAGGCAAATTGAGGTAGTGAGACTTCTGGTTTCTTTTAACAATGAACTACATTATTTTGATGAACTCACCTGCAAAAACTTCAAACTAAAATATAAACAGAAAAAGTTCTTGAAGTTTCCAAGAATGGACAAATTACTAAAAAGTTATCATTCAAGCCACACATGGTGGTGTGTGGAATCCAGCAACTCAGGAGGCTGAGGCCAGACCCTGTCTTAAAAAAAATACTGGGGATGGCTTAGTGGTAGGGTACTTACCTAGTATATGAAAGACCCTGGGTTTGATCCCTGGTACAACACACAAACACACACTCAAAGTTACCAATCAAAATGAAGATATAGTTGGATATGGTGGCCCATGTCCATAGCCCCAGCAACTCAGGAGGCCCAGCCTGAGCACTTAGGGAGGCCCTGTCTCAAAATTTTAAAAAAGTGCTGGGGATGTGCCTCACGGTTAAGCATCCCTGGGTTTGATCCCTGGTATCAAAGAAACAAAAAAGTGAAGATAAGAATCCAGAAAGAAATGGAGTGTAGATGCAGTATTGGAGATCAAACCAAGGGTATGGTGTACTAGATAAGTACTCAACCACTGAGCTATATTGCTGCCCAGTCCCAGTCCTGTAAACCACATTTGACCTAAAGGAAAACCATGTTTGATTCTAGCAAATCAGACTTTACATTGAGTGGGACAGAACTCAAAATCCAAAGCCCACATAAATGCGGAGTCTAATGTATTTCATTTTAAAACAAAAACTGGCGTACCATATACCTTTCAGAGTAAAAGAGTAGATCAGTAATAAAATCTCTCCAAGGATTTGCAATCCAAGCATTTAGGAATACTCAAGCTATGACCCTGTATTGTTTGTGTCTCCAGATGTCTGATAAAAATAAATGAAATTACTTTCTAGAAGAAAGGATTTTCTAATCTCCCAATTATTTCTATATTCCTCCCAAAGACACAGTTATATTTTTAAAACGCAAGAAAATATGCCACCATAATCCCAGGTAGTTGGTGGGCTGAGGCAGGAGGATCTCAAGTGTGAGGCCAGCCTGGGCAACTTAACCAGACCCTGTCACAAAAAAGGCTGGGGATGTGGCTCAGTGGTAGAGGGTTTGCCTAGCATGTGCAGTGTCATGGGTTCAATCTTCAGCACCACACACACACACACACAAATCTGTAATCCACTGTATCAAAGGGCTACAGAAGAACATCATGATCATGCCAACTGATTCAGGAAAAAAAATTGACAAAATTCAATGCTGATTGGTGATTCCAGGAATACAGAAGAACTTTCTTGCCTTGGTAAAGAGCATCTACAAAACCTCTACAGCTAACATACTTCATGGTCAAAGACTGAATGCTTTTCCCCTAAGAAAAAGAACAATGCAAGTATGTCCACTTTCATTACTTTTAGTAGATATTGAAGTCCTGCTAGTTAGTGTAATAAAGCAGAAAGGAAAATAAAAAGCACTCAGAATGGAAAGGAAAAAAAAATCAATTCCCTATTTGCAGATGAAATGCCTGTTTACAGAAAAAAAATACCAAAGAATCTACAAAAAAATTTCAAAATTAATAAGGGAGACCAGCAAGATCCCAGGTTGTAGTGTGTTGACATAAAAGAAATTATCCAGAATGTTATAACAGAGAGACAAAAGAAAATGCAGACAGTTGGTAAAAAGTAATTCTTATGTCTGAATTTCAGAGGAGAGTAAATGAAGAATAGGCATATTTGAAGAAAAATGACTACATTTTCCAGGATTGATGAAAGATACTAACTTCCAGATTATAGAAACCCAAAGACTTCCATGCAAGAGAGGAAAACAGAATCCCACCTAGACTTGTTGCAAAATTGCAGAACATTCAGAACTGCGACTGGAGAAGTTAGCTGGGGCCAACATTAGCAATATTGGACCTAATGATTAAAAACGAATACATTATCGTTATTACTTGCCAAGCCTCTCACATACATTAAGCGATTTATTCCTTACAGTAGGTTCTATTTTGAGGGAGTTGAGACAAGTGAAGTTCAGTAACTAGCCAAGGCGCCACGGTTTACCAATGTAGAGGAAGGATCTTGAACAAGGTAGTTCTGGCCCTAATTTAGGCTCTTACCTACTATACATATGTGTCTCTCTAAAAGACAAGGGGGAAGTCGTTATAAAGCTTGATCCAAGGGAGGGACATCACGTTTGTTTTTGGAAGATATCCTGAAAGCTTGATCCAAGGGAGGGGACATCACATTTGTTTTTAGAAGATTATCTTGGCACCGCTGGGGATAATGGATTAAATGGGGCCAAAGGTAGAGATACATATGAGACTTTTGGAAAATGTGGTCCCAAATAGGGACAGCCTGAATGAACTAAGGAAGTGACATGAAGGGCAGACAAAAGCAAAGGGACTGCGAGGTCATCTGGGGTGCAGTCCACAGGACTCGGTGTTGAATGGACCTCAGTCCAGGATGGAGTGAGGTTGGTACCCAGGTTCTGACGGGCAATTCCGAGAACAGTGAAAGGCATTCACCGAGGCGGGGCACACAGGATTCTTAGGGGGCTTAAGGAGCTGCTTGGCTTTGGCACGGTGCAGGTGCGGCGTCCACAGAGCCCGGCTGCAGAGGCCTCATTGCCCCCGCGCGACCAGCAGGGATAGGGGCGCGCGGACGCCCCGCGGCGCCGGAAGCCTCGCGCGCAGGCGCAGTGCGGCGGGCGCCCCCTGGCGGGCGGCGGCCGGGCGCAGGGACCGCCCCCAGGCTCGCGCCGCCGCCGCTGCCGCCGCCTCAGCCCAACATGGCGATGCACAACAAGGCGGCGCCGCCGCAGATCCCGGACACCCGGCGGGAGCTGGCGGAGCTCGTGAAGCGGAAGCAGG
>JAJEJO010000932.1:138659-179663 GCA_020662805.1 Glaucomys volans | reverse complement strand
GGGGCGGAGGCCGGGCGGTCTGCCGTGAGGGCGCCGGCAGGCGGGGCCTGAGGGCCGGCTCGGCCGCGGGCGCGGGAGTTGCCTCGGGGGGCTTCGGGGTGGGAGGGAGGCGGCTGTGGGAGGGTCTCCCGTCGCCCCGGCTGGCCGCCGAGGGTAGGGACAGCGTGTCCATTTCGGTGCTGGGAGGCCGTGGCTGGGTTTTTGATGGACAGGGATGTGATGTGTTTGGGAACATCTGGAAGGTGACAGGCGAGAGGAGAGGACTCGGGCTAGGGAATTCGGATTGTGACGTGCACCAGGGTCCCACGCACCCTGCGGCTCGGTCCTCCCCGCCCCCGCGCTTTGGCTTGCGCACCGGGGAGGCCCATCTTACCTGAAGCTGCCCTTCCAGGTTTCCATAGCAACTGCAGCCCGCGGGGAGGGGAGCGAGTTGATGCTGAAAAGCTGCTCACCCTTGACTCTCCTGGTAGCGACACCTTTAGTGAGTGGGGGTGGAGATGCCCACGTTCCATCTCAGCCTTGCTCTTGACACTTGGGTTTCCCTTTGAAGTATATGCAAAATTTTGCCTGTGTGTGCATTTTTCTGAGGACAGACTCCATACATTCCCTCCTGTTCACCAAAGGGTTCATCATCCCCAAAAGGTCTAGACTGTCTTTGGCTTGGACAGCCTGGCCCTCCCCATATCATCCCTTTCCCCACAGAAATGTTTTAGTGTGGGTGAGCTAGGCTTTACAAGTCTAATATCAGGATTTCAGTTTGCTTATACTTAATATCCACATTAAAAAGACTTTCCACGACCTTGTTTTTCCGTCTCTCAGGAAACACTGGCAAACCTGGAGAGGCAGATCTATGCTTTTGAAGGAAGCTACCTGGAAGACACTCAGATGTATGGCAATATTATTCGAGGCTGGGATCGGTATCTGACCAACCAAAAGTGAGTGTCAGAAGCGAATAATGTTCCTCTTGTGCCCTAGTAATATTTGTTTGGAGGACTGTGTTATTGGTAGCAACTTTGCAGGGAGGCAATAGTAAAAGTGATGGTATGAAAAGGGATCTGGGCTTGAACGTGCATTCTGGCTCTGTCACTGCCATCACCTCACTGAGTAATCCTGAACAAAGCTCGCATCTGTAAATGGGGAAGTTGGCCTTATCAGCAGAGTTGTGTGTGGCTTAAAAGAAATACAGGATAGGACAGTACCTATTTTCCACATTTTAATCAGTCATGAGTTCCACCCTCTCAGTTTGCCATGCCTGTATGCCAACCATACCACTGTTTAATTAGTAATAACTGTTCTGTAAAAATTTCTAAAGTTTTGGAAAATTTTCAAACCTAGAAAAATTGAAAGAATACAGTACATGAACACTTCTTATCCTTTACCTGTGCTCAAAAATTAACATGTCGCCACATTTGTGCTCTTATGGCTCTTCATTCTCTTTCTGTGATATAAAACCTGCATATCCTTAAGCCTTTTCAAAAATTTGAAATAATTATGGATTCATGGGAAGTCACAAAAAAAAAGGAACACAGAGGCAGAGGTCTCATGTACCCTTCATTTTGTTTTCCCCAATGGTTGCATTTCATGTAACTGTAGTATTTTATTAAAACCAGGAACCGACATTGGTATAATTTGTATATATAGTTCTGTGGCATAATATCACATGTGTAGATTCATGTGACCACAATCAAGATACAGGGCTATGCTACCACCACAAAGTTCTTCCTCATGCTTCTCCTTCATAGTTACATCTCCTTTTCCCCTATACTTTTTTCCCCTTGCTAACCATTGGAAGGTTAGATCCAGATATTATGAGACTTTGTACCTAATTATGTCAACCATCACCTCCAGAGAACAAGAACATTTCTCCTACAATTGTATGGCTACACAATGATCATACCTAGAAAATTAACAATGCTAATGTATTATTAACATTATATGTAATGTGAGTAGTATCATCCTTTACAGTCTTTCTTCAAATTTCCTCAACTGTCCTGAAAACGCTTTGCTTTTATACAGGATCTAGTCAGTATTCGTGCATTGCATTTGGCTGTTAAGTCTCTGCAGTCTTAATATTTAGGAGTCTCTTTCTTTGTTTTTTTGGTACTATGGGTTGAACCCAGTAATGCTTTACTGCTGAGCCATATCCCTAACCCATTTTATTTTTTGTTCTGAGACAGGTCTTGCTAAGTTGCTGAGGCTGGCCTTGAACTTATGATCCTCTTGCCCCAGCCTCCCAAGTTGCTTGGATTACAGCTGAGTGACACTGCTTCTGGTGCTCTCACTCTTTTTTTGTTGTGGTAGTCATGACATAGTCCCATAGAATATTACAGTCCACACTTTTCATATTGTGACCTCATGACATAGTCCCATAGAATATTAGTCCACACTTTTCATATTGTGACCTTATGAGCAATCCTTTAAAAATTTTTGGCAAATACAGTGTGATTTGTGTGCCTTTTGTTATGTCTCTGAGCAGAAGGTACATAATGCCAGATTGTCTCATTATTGGTGCTGCTGAGATTGGGCATATAATATCTCTGCTATAAAAGTTCACCCCCCATAGTGATTAGAAGGTTACTTTTTTAAGATATTATGAATATATTGCTCCCCTCAAGTTTTTGTTCTGTAGTTTTACTATATATTACTGATTTTTACCAGCATCAGTATTTATACTGGAAGTTATAAAATGATGATTATTCTATTTTATTATTCCCTTTACATTTATTATTGGCATTCTGAAAGAAGTCTTTTTTATCCTCTTCCTTTCATTTTCTTCTCTCGTCTTGCTCTTTTTGGTATCATAGAGTCAGTCATAAATTGAAACAAATTGGCCAATGTGGTGCACACCTGTAATCCTAGTTGCTCAGGAGGGTGAAGCAAGAGGATCACAAATTTGAGAGCCTGGGCAACTTCAAGAGATCCTGTCTCAAAAAATAAAAAGGTCTGGAATGTAGCTCCATGGTAGAATACCCCTGGGTTACATTCCCAGTACTGCAAAACAAACCACAAAAAAAGCCAAAATGAATCAGTGTTGGAATCTAATATTGTCACTTTTTTTTTTTTTTTTTTTGTAGAGGCTCATTTTTATTGAAATATATACAAAGAAATACACAAATCTTAAGTATACAGCTTAGTGCCTTTTCACCATGTAAATATACCCATTATTATCTTTTCTGATGTTTTCTTTGTCCCAAATATAAAGCCTCCCTGAACTGGTTCCTGTGTCCTTTTGACATGACTCTATTAGTCTCTGAACACTTGTTGCTTTCTGGCCCAAAAGAGGTCCAGACTGACCATATTCTTTTCTTGTCCTAGCCATTTCTCTAAGGAAACTGTTCTTATAAATTAGAAAATCGTTTATTTAACAGACACTTCATATCACTAGTGTATGCTGGACGGTCTGTGTCTTTTTCTTTTTTTTCTTTTTTTAATAGCGGTACTGGTGATTGAGCCCAGGAGTATTCTGCCTCTGAGTTAGATCCCCAACCCTTTTTATTTTTTGTTTTGAAATAGGGTCTTGCTTAGGCTGACCATGAATTTATAATCCTCTTGCCTTGGCCTTCCGAGTCGCTGGGATTACACTCTTGTGCCACTATGCCTGGGTTTGTGCTGGGTTTTTTTTTTTTTTTTTTTTTTTTGGTACTGGGGATTGAACCCAGGGACACTCCACCACTGAGCCATAGCCCCAGCCCTATTTTGTATATTTTATTTAGAGACAGGGTCTCACTGAGTTGCTTAGGGCCTCACTAAGTTGCTGAGGCTGGTTTTGAACTTGCGATCCTCCTGCCTCAGCCTCCCAGCTGCTGGGATTAACAGGTATGTGCCACCACACCCGGTCCCAGCCCTTTTTTTATGTTTTATTTTGAGACATGGTCTTGCTAAATCCTGAGGGCCTCACTAAATTGCAGAGGTTGGTCTTGAACTTGAAATCGTCCTGCTTCAGCCTCCCAAATTTCTGGAATTACAGGTGTGTGCCACTGTGCCTGGCTGTGCTGGTTATTCTTAATAATAAACATTTAAATAAATACTTAATAAAGTAGATGGGGGAGGGGTTTGGGCTCAGCCTGGGCCCTGGGTGCCCACCACCCACATGTTGGCTGCATTGTTAGGCATTGCTACATTGTATTTTGATGATAGGCAAGACATGCCTTGAATGTGCTCTGGACCCCTGAGCCCCTTAAAAAGTAAAATAGATAGGTAAATAAATAAATAAAATGAAATAAAAATGTTTGTGAAGCAACTAAAATAGTCTCTCCTCCCATAATGGGGCACGTGCTGTACATTAGGAAACATTGATGCATTTGACATAGTGATTGTTGCCAACCCAAGAGGATTGGGGGCATTCCTGTAAGGAACTTGGTTTTAAAAAAAGAGAGTTCCTTGCATCTACCCTGGATAGTCCGTCCTTGAGCCATGGACTTAACTTGATGCTTATAGTGAATTTCTTTTGTGTGTTTTTTAGAAACTCCAATAGCAAAAATGACAGAAGGAACCGGAAGTTTAAGGAAGCAGAGCGGCTCTTCAGTAAATCCTCAGTTACGTCAGCAGCTGTAAGTGGTGGTGGTGAGGTGGGATAGCGGGGCGGGGGTGGGGGTGGTGGATCTGTAGTTGAAGAATGGGAGTTTTCTCTTTCCCTTCCTCTCTATCTGGTAATGCTCTCCTGAGGTCTGTGGTCATTTTTCTAGTAACTGGTGGCTTTTCTTTTAGGCAGTAAGTGCATTGGCAGGAGTTCAGGACCAGCTCATTGAAAAGAGTAAGTTTATGTTTTTACTTTCCTTTGCTGGTTTGTTTTAAACTGCCACAATCCCCAAGTTTAACTTCTGTCCAACTGTGTATCTGAGGTCTGCATCCCTTAATGCTCTGCCCTCTTCTTTCTAGAAGTTGGGAAGCCTTTTGGGCATTCCTTTCTTTTTTTTGGGTACTGGGGATTCAACCCAGAGGCACTCTCCACCACTGAGCCACATCCCAGCCCTATTTTGTATTTTATTTAGAGACAGGGTCTCAGTAAGTTGCTTAGGGCCTTGCTAAGTTGCTGAGGCTGGCTTTGAACTCGCGATCCTTCTGACTCAGCCTCCCAAGTCGCTTGGATTATAGGCGTGCGCCACTGCGCCCGACTCTTTTGGGCATTCTTAATCATGCCTTTCTTTGGAGGAAGAAACTACCATGCCCTTCTTGCCTTTTCTGTCACATGATGGTTGGCTTTATTACTCAGAGACACAAAGCTATGTCTTTGTTCCTGATGAGTCTTTTAAATTCTTAGGGATTTTTTAAATTTTTCTTTTTTTTTGGTAGTGGGGATTGAACCCAGGGGCACTCCACCACTGAGCCACATCCCTAGCCCTATTTTGTATTTTATTTAGAGACAGGGTCTCACTGAGTTGCTAAGGGTCTTGCTAAGTTGCTGAGGCTGGCTTTGAACTCGCGATCCTCCTGACTCAGCCTCCCAAGTCGCTTGGATTACAGGCGTGCGCCACCACGCCCAGCTCCAAAAAGTTATTTTTGCTGAATTATACTTTGGTCCCTTAAAATATGTCATTGTGTTGTATAAGGACATTGCAGATGATGTTTATGATCAAAACTATCTCCTGTAGGAATAGTTTTCCCTGGCTGGGCCAGTGGTACATGCCTATAATTCTAACAGCTTGGGAGACTGAGGCAGGAGGATCTCGAGTTCAAAGCCAACCTCAGCAACTTAGAGAGACCCTGTCTCTAAATGAAATATAAAAAAGGGCTGGGGATATGGTTCAGTGGTTGAGTGTCCCTGGGTTCAATCCCTGGTACAAAAAAAAAAAAAAAAAAGAATAGTTTTCCCTAAATTTTTTTTTTTTTTTTACTGAAAATCTTTTTTATTTTAATTAATTTTTGTGGTGCTGGGATTGAACCCAGGGCCTGATTTTTGCAAGGTAAGCACTTTACCAGCGAACCACATCCCCAGACCTTTACTGAAAATCTTGTTTGTTTCCATTTGTGTGGTCACTAAAATAAAGCAAAATTTGTTGTCTATCCCCTATCCCAAGCAAGCAAGTAGGAATTTGTAGCATGTATTTTGGGAATGAATCTCTGTGCTATGCCCAGCTTACTTTCCTCTTTATTTCTCATTGCTTTACTCATTCATTTATTCTCATTTTTTTAATGTATTGGATTGCATTATATGAATCTTGGTAAGCTGCCTTGAATTGCTTTTGGAATAAAGCAGGATATAGTGAATAACATGAATACTGGAGTTCATTAATTCAAATGGTTAGAGCCCCTTTACATAACATCCCCTGCCTTCATATGGGAGATTGAACCCAAGGGTGAAAACTGAGCTACATCCCTAGCCCTTTTTGTTTTTTATTTTGAGAGAGGGTCTTTCTGAGTTGTCCAGACTGGCCTCAAGCTTGTGATCCTCCTCCCTTAGACTCTCAACTAGCTACAATTACAGACATGAGGCACTGTGCCTGGCCTTTTATATTAATTCTGTTGCATTCCATCTCACTGTTTTCACCATTACCACTTCCCATTGCTGTTTTTTAAAATTTTATTTTCATCTAGATTTTCTGCATTTAACTATAGTGTGTCTAAATATGAATTTCTTATTTATCTGGATGGGTTTCTTGTGTTTTTCAATTGGAGCATAATAATGACATATTTATGGGGTACATATCATAATATATATGATATTTCATGTTTACAATGTGTAACAATCAAACTTGAGTAATTAGTGTATCCATTCCCTCAACCATTATCAAAATCCTTTTTTCTGGCTATTTTGAATAACACATTGTATAGTACATTAACGTAAATATATATTATTGTGAACCATAGTTCTCTACTGTGCAGGAAAACATGAGGACTTATTCCTACTGTCCATAGCTTTGTACTTGTTGTCCAGCCTCTCCTTGATCCTGCTCCCCCACCCTCTGGTAACCAACGTCCCATTGTCTAATTCTAGGAGATCAACTTTTGTGATACCCAAATGAATGAGGTCATGCCCGATTTGATTTTCCTCTGTGTCTGGCTTATTTTACTTAACAGCACATCCTCCAGGCTCACCCGTGTTCCCACAAATGACAAAATTTTATACTTTTTAATGGCCAAATAGTATTTCATTGGGCTTCTTGAAACTGTGGTTGGTATTTTTCCTCATTTCTTGAAAATTTCATCTGTTACCTTTCAGAGATTGCATTTGTCCCATGCCCTCTTTACTTGCCTTCTGATACTCTGGTTAAATGTGTTTAAACCTTCTCATTTTATTCTTTATTTTTTTTCTATCTCTTCTGTCTTTTTGTCTCTGCTCTCTCATGAGTGCTTTTCTCCCTGACCTATCCACCAGTTCACTAGTTCTCTTTTCAACTGTTTGATCTGTTGTTAAACCTTCCCTTGATTTTAAATCCCTTGTTTTTGCATGTTTAATTTCTAGAAGTTCTACGTATTTTCAAAAATCTATTTAATTTTTTTCCTAAATTTCTCTACAGCTATTTTCAAACCTTTTACTCCGTGAAAATTGTCAGAATCAAAATGGAGTCACTTGTATCAAAAACAGAAAAATAAAGCCAAGAGGTTATGAATGAGGGGATTTCATGCACATATGCTTGAAAACAAGAACTGTCACAAAAGACTGCCAGAACCACAACCCTGCATGACACCACAGCCTTACACAGAAAATACTTCTGCAAGGACGTCTGTCCAGTAACTGCCTATCCAACCTTGGACTGATGCCACCCTTGCTATTGATCCTTGTAACTAAGGATAATTGATTCAGAACTCTCCTCATTTTGCCTTTAAAATCTTTCTCTTGCCTCATCCTCTTTTCCAGTCAACCTAGGCATTTTACTTTATTCTGTCTGTCTGTCTGTCTATCTATCTATCTATCTATCTATCTATCTATCTATCTATCTATCTTGGCAGTGCTGGAAATTAAACTTGGGGCCTTGAGCATGCTGGGCTAGCACTGTACCACTGAACTGCATTCCTAGCTCTTCCTCGATCTCTTTGAATATGCTCATATGACATATGCCATGTCACGTGTATTCTCATTGCAGGCTCTTCTATTTTGATTAAATGTATTAATCTTTGGAGAGAGTTTTTCTGTTATTTAGGATGACAGCCTCTTTTTTTTTTTAAGTCACTCTTGGATCTTTATTTATATGTGGTGTTGAGAATCAAACCCAGTGCCTCACACATGCTAGGCAAGCTCTCTACCAAACATTGTCACTTTATTAGTCTGTTTAATTTAAATCTTTGAAGTCTTCATGAGTCTGTTTCTATCTGGGCCTGGTGGTAGACATCTATAAACCTAACTGCTTGGGAGGCTGAGGCAAAGGATTAAGAGATTGAGGCCAGCCTGGGCAATTTAGCAAAACCCCTCCAAAAAAACAGGAGCCTCAAGCCAGGTATGGTGGTGTGCACCTATAATCCCAGCAGCTCAGGAGGCTGAGGCAGGAGGATTGAGAGTTCAAACCCAGCTTCAGCAACTTATTGAGACCCTAAGCAACTCAGTGAGACCCTATTTCTAAGTAAAATACTAAAAAGAGCTAGGGATGTGGCTTAGTGATTGAGTGCCCCTGTATCAAAAAAACAAAAAAAAAATAGGAGCCTCTTTCTGATATCTGTTGTTTCTGTTGGTTATTATTTATGAAATCTACTTTCCTTATGTGATAGGTAATCTTTGTGTCTTGCTCATTGTAGTTAAAAATACTGAGATCTTTTGGTATATGTGAGAATCCAATTCCAAGACCCCCAGTATACTAAAATCCATGGATATTCAAGTTCCTTATTTTAAATGATATAATATTTCCATATAACTTACACATATCCTCTTGAATGCTTTATTTATTTTGTGGTGCTGGGAATTGAATCTAGTCCCTTTCTTATATATTTTATTTTTTAATTTTTATATTTTGCAGTACTGGGGATTGAGCCTAGGGGTGTTGTACTGCTGAGCTACATATCCAGCCCTTTTTACTTTTTATTTTTGAGACAGGGTCTTAGCTGCTGAAGCTGGCCTTTAATTTGTGATCCTCCTACCTTAGTCTCCCAAGTAGCTGGAATAACAGGTGTGCACCACCGTGCCTGGTTTCTTGTATACTTTAAATCATCTCTAGATTATTTATGATACCTAATGCAATGTAAATGTTGCATAAATAGTTTTTGTACTGCATTGTTTAGGGTATATGACAAGGAAAATAGGTGTGTGCATGTTCAATACAGATACAGGTTTTTCTGAATATTATCTTTTTTTTGAGGGGTGGGTACTGGCTATTAAACCCAGGGGCACTTTACCACTGAGCGACATCCTCAGTCTTTTTGTTGTATTTTATTTACAGAGAGGGTCTCACTAAATTGCTGAGGCTGCTTTGACCTTGTGATTCTTCTGCCTCAGCCTCTCAAGCGACTGAGATTATAGGCGTGCACCATCAAGCCCAACTTTTCCGAGTATTTTCTATGTGTGGTTCATTGATCCCTCAGAAATGGAACCTAGGAATATGGACTGCATTATATATTAGTAAAATAATTTGAGGGCTAGGATAAAGGTACTGTCTTCTAGAGAAGACTTAAGTTTGCTTTTGGTTGGTGGTTAGGCCTTTTTAAGCCAGGTTCAGTGCTTGAGGGTCCCCAGAAGACCCAGGTGATTCAAACCAAGCTTTAATTCCATGAGAGAAATGGTCTACTTTCTCTCTTATTCCCTTTTTTTTTTTTTTTTTTTTGGTATTTGGGATTGGTGCTTTACCACTGAGCCACATCCTCAGCCTTTTTTTTTTTTTTTTTTGTGGCGCTGAGGATTGAACCCAGGACCTTGTGTTTATGAAAGCACTCTATCAACGGAGCCATCCTCAGCCCTCCTCAGCCCTTTTTTAATTTTCGAGACAGGATCTCACTAAGTTGCTGAGGTTGGCCTCAAACTTGTGATCCTCCTGTCTCAACCTTCTGAGCCACTGAGATTATAAGCATGCACCACCAGGCCCATATTACTCCTTTTCTTTTGCATAGAATCCCTCCTCAGAGTGCCTCAGACTGAAAAACAAGTCTTATGGATTGAGTTTTGTGTTTTTAATGCCTTTGATCTTTGATAGGAATGAAATAAACATTCTTTTAGAATTTTGCCTTGCATATTCATAGATGTCATGGATTTGGGAATTTTACACTTTAAGCTTTTATTTTTAAACCATTTTGAGAAATTTCCTCAAAAATGCAATACTTGGGCTGGGTTATAGCTCAGTTGCAGAGCATTTGCCTGCCATGTGTGAGCACTGTGTTGGATTCTTACCACATAAAAACAATTAAATAGATTTTTTAAAATGCAATACTTGATGGGTGTGGTGGCGCATGCCTGTAATCCCAGTGACTCTGGAGGCTCAAGTTCAAAGCCAGCCTCAGCAACTTAGTGAGACCTTGTCTCAAAATAAAAAGGGCTAGGGATGTGGCTCAGTATTAAGTGCCCCTGGATTAAATCCCTAGTGCCCTCCCCACAAATGTAATGCTTTTTACTGTCTTTGGTTTCATATGTATCCAAACTAGAAAGTGTATTTGCATGGTCCCTAAAAAGGACTTTTTGCAAATTTATGAAGCATTGTATATTTTTCTAAAAAGAATAAAGCAAAAGAAAAGGAAAACAGGCAGATTTGAATCTGATTTCAGCAGTCCCTACTGTTTGTTTTACTGATCTTCTCTGAACCAAATCTCTTCAGCATTTGTTATATTGTTCTAGTAGGTAAGTGTTGTTCTAGATATTTTCCCTTCTCCTTTAGAACTTTTATGCTGATTAGAAGTTATACTTTTAGTAGCCATTCCTTTCTTTTAGTAGCTAGATTTTTTTTTTTTTTTTTTTTTTTTTTTGGCGATACTGGGGATTGAACCCAGGACCTGGTGCTTACAAGGCAAGCACTCTACCAACAGAGCTATATCCCCAGCTTTAGTAGCTAGACTTTGTCATTTGCCGATTTATTAAATTAATCAAAATCTATGTTCTTTGCTCTAAAAGCAAGTTGCTAGTTTTTTATATCAATGTGTGTTTTAAACACACGTACACGTCCTTCACAGTGGCAGCACCGTTCAGAAGAATGATTGACTTTCTGCTGCACTTGGGGAGATATTGTGACCTGCCCCTTTTATGAGCATGCTTCTTGTGTTTCCATGAGCTAAAGAAAAATGTTTTCCTTATTCTGTGGTCTTACTTGGTATTTTAATAGGACTTAGTCTCCCCATCCCTCTTACAAACCACTTCCAGCCTAGTAATTCTAAAATACAGGTCTGTGCACAGAGCTGAATATTGATCATTTATATCATTCAGAAATTCCTGGTAGCTTTCCTTTGTTCTCTCACAGTTGTTTCACTACAGATAGTCTTCACTCTCTTTAAAATTTGACTTGCACGTTTGTAGATCTTATCGAGATTTGAACACTTACTGGGTTCCAGACTCTGAGCAGAGTCTTTACTTGCATTGCCTTCTTTAATTCTTAGGAACACTTCCTGAGGATAGGTGTAGATTGAAAACTCCATGAAAGTAGGGACTGTTGCCAAAGCCGCTGTCCAACTGGTTCCTCACCCACGAGAGACTCAAGTGTTTGACATGTGAGAGGAAGAATTCCTGTTTTACTATTGGGGAAACAGACTCAAAAGGTTAAGCAACGAGTCATTCTTTTCACCATCACCTCATCCTGTTTTCCTCAATGAAGTTTCTTAGTCTCACAAATATGATTTATGGACCCATCTTTCCATTTTACCTTTCACTTCTCAGGCTCTCTGTTTAATTCATTTGTCCCTAATGTACCTTTTGTTTTCTTACCTCTGTACCTTGACTTGTTCTTTTTTTGTACTTTTTTTTTTGGCTTTTCATTTTTCAAATTCTAGTTTATCTTTTATTTTTATTTTAAAAATATTTATCTAGGTTCTCAGTTATGATTGAGCGACTTCCTCAACCTCAAAGTCCGTTTTAAATTCCTTTCCCTCAGTGAAGCTTTTTGTGAACAATACATACTTCGACTTCTATGGTATTTCATGTCCATGTCAGTCCTTTGGACGTCTGTTACTGCCTCAGACGTTATCTTTTCAGAGAGGTGACACGGGTGAATTCTCCATTCGTAGGACTTTGGTAGGATTAAACTGTTTCCTCAGTGTACTTACAGAATGTGAATGACCTTCCATTTACTCAGTATTTCTGTGGGAGCTTGCCCCACATGGGAAAACAGTTGGTTTTGCCTGTCAGTGTCTTTAATAGAACTGCAGCATGGACAGAACTTGCTCTGTCCAACTTGCCTTTCTCACCTGTCTCTCCTATTTCAGGTCTTCCCTGTCTCTGCCTTGCCCAGTGTGTACTTGTTTACCTAGTCCTGTCTCTGATGGAGAGCTTTGTGGCCTTATGCCCTGACGGCTGTTCTTCCTATCCACCAGTGCTTCCACAGAGTTGTGTTTTCAGAAATGATTTTTTTTTTTTTGGCCCATATCAAAGTAGGACTAACTGGGTATAGGAAAGGGGGACTCCTTAGAGTCCCTTTAATATTTCATTAGATTTTTTAAAACTACAAAAATAATACCTTCTTACTGTGATATGTCAAGTAACTTAGACATATTAAAAAGTTAATTACCTCCTCTCCTACTTCCATCCCAACTTTCCGAAGTAACTGACATTCACCAGGTTGATATTATCTTAACACATCTTTCTGATCGGCTTATTAGTCATTTATGTATCTTTAGAGAAATATCTATTCAAATTCTTTGCTAACTTATTTTAATTTAATTTTTTAATACTTTGCCCAGGCTGGCCTTGAACTTGTGGGCTCAAGTGATCCTACCTCAGTCTCCTGAGTAACTATCGGTCAACTATAGGTCCAGCTTTTCCACTGTGCCATGCTCCTTTGCTAACTTAAATTTGACTTTGTATACCTTTTTTTTTTTTGGGATCCGGGGATTGAACCCAGTGGTATTCAACCACTGAGCCACATCCCCAACCCTATTTTGTATTTTACTTAGAGATAGGGTCTCACTGAGTTGCTTAGTGCCTCGCTTTTGCTGAGGCTGGCTTTGAACTCGTGATCCTCCAGTCTCAGCTTCCCGAGCTGCTGGGATTACAGGCATGCGCCACTGCACCCAGCCAACTTTGTATATCTTTTTTATTTTTTTTATTTTAGTACTGGGAATTGAACCCAGGAATGCTTTATCACAGACATACATCCCCAGTTCTCTTTATTTTTTATTTTGAGACAGGGTCTTGCTAAGTTGCTTAGGGCCTTACTAAGCTGCTAAGTCTGGCCTTGAACTTGCAACTTGTGATCCTCCAGGCTCACCCTCCCAAGTTGCTGTAATTACAGGCATGTGTCAGAGTGCCCAGTCCTACTTCATTCTTTTGCATGTAAATATTCAGTTGTCCAGCACCATTTGTTGAAAAACTGTTCATTAAATTGGTTGCCCTGTTTCTTTTCAAAAATCAATTGACATTAAAGGTAAGGTTTATATCTGGATTCTGAATTCTGTTCCCTTGATCTATATGTTTATCCCTATGCCACTATCACACACTGTTGATTACTATAGCTTTGTAGCTTTGTGTAGTAAGTTTTAAAAATCTTTTGGTAATATTTGCTTATTTATATATTTACATGGTGCTGGGGATCACACCCAGGGCCTCACATGATAGGCAAGTACTTTACCAATGAGCTACCTCTCCAGCCCTCTTTTGGTAATTTTTCCCCGCCAGTAGTGGGGATTGAAGCACGTGCATTCCACCTCTGAACTGCATCCCAATCTCCCCCACCTTTTTAAAAATTTTTAATCTTGAGAAAGGGTCTCAGTAAGTTGCTGATCTGGCCTTAAAGTTGGGCTCTTCCTGGCAGGTGCCACATACCTAGCCTCTTGTGGTAATTTTTGTGGGAACTCAGTTTTCTTGAATTTCAGAATTGTCATGGTAACTTTTCTAACTTCATAGCTCTAGAGCTCCCTCTTCTGTTGCTTTAATGAAATGTGTTCAAAATAGTCCATGATTTCTGAGATCTTGTTTCTTCTGTTGTTTTGGGGATTTTCTTTCTTCCACTTCTAGTGTGCTTTCCACATAACCTCTTTTGACAATTAAAAAAAGTTTTTGGCCAGGTGCGGTGGCACACACCTGTAATCCCAGTGATTTAGGAGGCGAGACAAGAGGATCATGAGTTCCAAGCCAACCTCAGCAACAGTGAGGCACTAAGCAACTCAGTGAGACCCTGTCTCTAAATAAAATACAAAAAAGGACTGGGGATGTGACTCAGTGGTTGAGTGTCCCTGAGTTTAATCCCCAGTACCGCCCCCCCACACACAAAATTATTGTCCTGGGAATGGAACTCAGGAGTAGTCTACCTCTGTGCTACATGCCCAGGCCTTTTTTTATATTGAAACAGGGTCTTGCTGAGTTGCTGAGGCTGGCCTCAAACTTGTAGTCCTCCTGCCTCAGCCTCCTGAGCAGTTATGGGTATGCACTACTGTGCTTGGCCCTTTCGACAGTTTTTAGCAACAGGTAATGCATTTATTTAGGGTCCATTGACAGTTGAGTAAAATGAATCTTTCCCCTATCCTTAGCTATTAAAAGTTTCAAGAAATGTCATCCTTCTGGGTGCAGTGGTGCATACCTGTAATCCCAGTGACTCAAGTGGCTGAGGCAGGAGGATCACAAGTACAAAGCCAGCCTCAGCAACTTAGTGAGGCCCTAAGCAACTCAGAGAGACCCTGTCTCTAAATAAAACATAAAAAGGGGCTGGGGATGGGATTCAGAAGTTAAGTGCCCTCACTTCAATCCCTGATACTAAAACAACAACAAAAACAAAAACAAAAAAACCCAACCCTCCCAAAAAAAAAAAAACAAAAAACAAAAACAAACAAGAAAAAAACCTTTCAGGAGAAACTAGTGTATATTAAAAAAAAGAGGACTGGGGTTATGGCTCAGTGGTAGAGTGCTTACCTAGCACGTGTGAGGCACTGGGTTCAATCCTCAGTACTGCATAAAAATAAATAAATAAAAATAAAGGTGTCCACCTACAACTAAAAAAAATTAGTAATTAGTGTATATTTATTAAAGTATATATTTTTTATTTTTTATTTTCTTGTGCTAATGATGGAACCCAGGGTCTTGCACATACTGGTAGGCAAGTGCTCTACCATTTAGCAACATCCTTAGCCTATAACCACCTTCTCCTCATGCTGAGGACTGAATTCAGGGGCTTTCTATCACTGAGCTACATCCCCAACCCTATTTATTTATTTAAAGAAAGGAGCTCACTAAGTTTCTAAGGCTGGCCTTGAACTTGTGATCCTCCTGCCTCAGCCTCCAGAGTTGCTGGAATTACAGGCATGTCCCATTGCACCCTGCTAATTATATTCTTAGAAATAAATATTTATGTAAAATATTCTTGAGCTTGCTTCTGTTCAATTAATGTATCAAGTGAACTTTTAAAGTTTGGGAATTGGGAATACATTGGGAATGTATGTCACAGTGAAGAGTACTATTACTGCTTTTTCTGTTTTTTTGAAACATTCATGGGCTGGGGATGTAGCTGAATGAGAGAGCACTTTCCTTCATATGGGATGCCCTGGGTTTGATCCCAAACACCACACACACAAAAAAGAAAATAATAATTTTTAAGACTTCTTGAGGTAATTAGGGAATGGACTCTTCTCTCTTTTTGATACATTTTTTCCAGGGAGGGGGCACCTTTTCTTGATAGACAGATTTCCTGTATGATTTGGGTAAGGAATCAGGGCCAGCTGTGGGCAATTTTGCCAAGATCATCCCTTATTTCCTGGAGACCTATCTAATGTTGGCAGTCACTCATTTTGTATAATTATTAATTCTTGTATTCTGTTTAAATAAACTTTATACAAAGAGGTTATCCTGGTTATATTTTCCCAACTCCCAACTGTCCTTAGACCTCTTGCCCTTGGTTACAGTGTTTCAGATTACATGGTTTTCAGCAACTCTGGTAACTTTGTGTCTTCTCTGTCATTTAGCATGTATGCTCATAAAAATCTTTCCAGATAATGAACCAGTTGTCTGAGGGTTTGGGAATTTGTGTTTTATTCCTTCCAGGGGAGCCAGGAAGTGGGACAGAAAGTGATACTTCTCCAGACTTCCACAATCAGGAAAATGAACCCAGCCAGGAGGACCCTGAGGATCTGGATGGATCTGTGCAGGGAGTGAAACCTCAGAAGGCTGCTTCTTCTACTTCCTCAGGGAGTCATCACAGCAGCCATAAAAAAAGAAAGAATAAAAACCGGCACAGGTCAGTGGCAGGAACCCCATTCCCAGATTTTCCATGGACTTTCCTAGAATAGAACACTTCAGGATTATTGCAGAGCCTTCTACTATGGATGGGCAGAAATTCCTTTGGTCCAAATGAAATGGGCTGGTGTTCTCTCTGTGGGAGGACTTGGTGGGTATCAGAGTACCTCTGAAGGACTCCAGGGCATCCTTCCCACTCTTGCTATGCAAGGTGTTATTCCCTGAAAATCTTGTTTAATATGGTAAATTTGGAATTCTATGAGAAGAGAAAAAGGGGAACTAGAAATGGACTCTATGTAATGTAGTTTGAAAAATGACACTAGTAAGTATTAGAAAGCTGAAAAGTGAGTCTTTTACTCTTAATTCTGATTCCTGCCCTCTTATAAGAATGGACTTGACATGTCTTTTTTCTATTTTTAAACATAAGATTTTTTTTTGATTACTTATGGTTTTTTTGTTTTGTTTTGATTTTTGGGTACTGGGAATTAACTCAGGGGCACTCACTACTGAGCCACATCCCCATCCCTATTTTGTATTTTATTTAGAGACAGGGTCTCACTGAGTTGCTTAGTGCTTTGCTTTTGCTGAGGCTGGTTTTGAACTCATGCGATCCTCCTGCCTCAGCCTCCTGAGCTGCTGGGATTACAGGCATGCACTACTGAGCCTGGCAGGTTTTTCTGTTTTTGTATTTCTCTGCAATATGGCTGACTTCAGATATTGGAAAACCATATAAAGCCTATAAAATATAACAGTGCCTTCCTAGATGTCATTTATCCACCATGGTTTTTGCAGTGCATAATGAGTTAGGAATGACACCAGTGGACAGAGAGGTCAGGTATCTCCCAGAGAGGATTTTTAGCTTTCACTCTGTCGGGTTTGTATGATAGTGCTGGGACCTGTTAACTCGGAAAATTGGAATTTACACAACTTCATTAAGAGAGGTTAATAGTTTCTAAAGTGAGGAATCTTGTCCTGGGCTCAGACCTTCTGAGGCATGGAAACTGGGTTTGCACTGGCTGGCTTTGTCCTACTGTCCTTGGAGGCTTGCATGCAGAGAAGGTGAAAGGGGCATGCAAGGGTTGGGTGGGGTTCCTTTTCTCCAATTGTCTATATCATGTTACTTTAGAAACCTGTAGGATATCCCTTCTTGCACTCCAAAGTATTAAAGCTGTTGGCTTTATGGTTGTGGATGGGGATATGTATAATTTATTCTCACTGGTTTGAACCTCTTTGGTATCAGCTGATTCTTTAATTCATTTAAGAAGAGTTTTTTCTTTCTTCCTTGTTTTTTTGGTTGTTGTTAATGGTAATGATGTTTTTTGAACAGGAGAAACAGTGTTTCCTGCAAATAGTGACAAAGGCCTGCTGCTTAACATTTTTGTGCAAACCAAAAGTCGCCATGCCAACCTCAAAATTGTAGTAGGAAATAGCAAAATATGCTTTTGCTTTTTTTGGCTATAGGTTATTTGACCACCATGATGGGATTGGTGCTGGCTTCTAAACAGCAGATAACTATACTCTTAAAAAATTCAGTAATTTATTTTTTATTGTTGGGATTGAACCCAGGACCTCATACTTGCTGGGCAGGCACTAAGTTACACCCCCAACCCCCTAAAGAAATATTTTTTAAAATTGTCAAGATAATTAAATATTAGACTTTGTGTTGCTTTTATTAAATTTACTCCAGTGATTTTTTTTTTTTTTTTGGGTGTGCGTGTGTGGTACTGGGGATCCAGTGTCATTTTAAAGTAATGATTCTTTTCCTATTTTTTGAGTCCAGAGTAGGGAGAAAATTCTTGAAAGTGTGTGTGACTTTTTCCATTATTGATCTGTTTACTCTCTAGATAGCTGTTTATTTCAGGTAATACCTCATTTTCATTAATGACCTGATCATTAGTGACTGATGATTGATAAAAGGGAGTTAGAAAGACATGAAACTTAAATTTACTTTCTTCTTGTAGGTTTCTAGTAAATTTCCATTTCCTATATTTCTCCCTTATTCTTTCCTCTCTTGTCCGTAGGAACTAACTCCTTCCAGAAAAATTCTAGCATTTATAAAAGTCTTTGGTATTACTGCTTTCATAAATGGTGTTTCCAATTCAGAGAGCAGGGTCCCAGTTTTTATTGCTCTCCCTATATATTTCCTTTCTCCTTATGGGCTTGTCTGCCCCAAGGGAGGAGGGGGGACCTGATTTGCTTGCTTTCTTGGGAAACCAGGTTCAGGACACCTTAGTGGCACCTCAGGGGCCAGTTAAGATTCTTGGGTTCCTGCCATCTTTAGTCAGGAATTGTGTCTGACCCAAATCTGTTGCTGATAGTGGATGGGTTAGTGGTGCTAACAGATCAGGGTGAGGGTGGAGCAGGTGGGCACATTGGTAGGTCAGCACCCAGTACATAGTTGTTTCTCCTCCAAGTGCTGATAGTAGACTGTTTCAAGAGATGTTTGAGTATACTACTTGCAAGGCACTGTTTAGTGGTGAATTAAGATGGTACTTTAGCAGAAGGAAATAACTTGAGTTTGCCCTCTTCTGGAATATGAAAATTCATCAGTTTTCAACATTCATAAATGATCAAATGAATGCTTACATTTGTATGTTATCTGAACAATAATTAAGTCCTAGTGTCTATAAAGAAAAACTTGAAATAACTCAGAGCTGTTCCTATAGTTTCACTACTATAGCCCACTCAAGTTTTGATTAACCAGGGTCACTCTTATTTATATATTTATTTCCAGTGCTAGGGATTGAACATGTTAAGTACATACTCTACCATCAATGAGCTACACCCTGTTTTTTAATCGTCTCTTTTTTTGTTGTCTGTTTCAGTTGATGAACAAAGTTAAATCAGGCTTTAAATTCCTGCTTTGTACAATAAGTCTATACTCTCCCAAATGTCACAAATGAAACTATTGCAGGGCTATGGCTGTTAAGCTTCCAACTTCACCCTGTAAACATTGTCTAGGAGGAAATTGTCTAGGTGGCATATTGTTTTGCCACCTGTCTACAGTGTGAAAGGCACTGGAGCCAACTAAGGAGCTGGTGTCGTGCTCTAAGTTGATGTTTGCTTTGGGGATTTGCCCAGCCCATCCTCTGTGAGCAGTGTTGGCACAGAACGGCCTCCTCTTTATTGCTCCCTTTCAGATCCTTGAGGCTCGGGTGCTTGTGGATGCCAACTTCCCTTTGTTTTAAAAGGGGCTCTGCAGACTTTGGTGTTAATTGTCAGCCTGATGTAAACGGTTAATTGTCATCACCAACTTAAGGGGCAGAATAGTGTTATTCTTCAGTTTCTGGAACAAGACTCAACCATACAGCGTGTTCATTCAACCCCTGACTTCTAGGATGAATCCTGTAGCAACGGAGCACCAGCTTTCTGGACACATTTAGAACATGAAACTTGAGTACAAGTTGCAAAATGTTTTCCTTTTTTTAAAGTTTAAAATGTTTTTGTCATTTTAGTGAAAGCCTATTATGCTGAGTTGTTATGAGCACCTTACATTATTTGACTAAACCTTTCTTTCTCTGTTTCTCCTAATGCCCTAATTATATTTTATGATACAAATATTTTAAAAGTTCTAACTCTGAATTGGCAGCTAATAAAAAGGCTCCAGGTGTCTGTAGTTTTCTAATGATATAACTTTTCCTTTCATTGTCTATTCTTCTGCTATGGAATCCATTGAGAGAAGGGGATCTGTTGACCACAGAATCTTTGGTGCTTTGGTGTTTAAAACTTATGGCTTAAGATCTTAAAGCTGGTTTTATTTCTATAAATCTTGCTAGGATGGCTAATCGACTAATTTATTCAATTAGTGTATTAATTTCTATTGCTTTCTTCCTTTCAAATGCTGCCCCTCAGCCCGTCTGGCATGTTTGATTATGACTTTGAGTAAGTTTGATTTGAATTAGTATTTGTGCTGTGTTGTTTAGTGTGTAGACACCAGTATGCCTTTTTGAGACCTTTCTAACCCATAGTTTATCTGTTTAATTGTAGGTATGTATATTAGGTTAGGCTGGGAAGTTTTTTTTAAAAACAGAAAAACGTGATGGAGGTAACATTTTATTTAATAACTTAAGCAAAATTAAGTAAACTTCACTTTTATGCATTTTAATTTCTTTTTAAATAGATAACCTTTAATTCATATTTAAATTGATTTTCTGACTTTGCTTCATAAGGAGATTAATAGTTTAAGATCTTGATATTTTACTTTGGAAAGATTTAAAAATTGAAATTCATGTAATTTCTTTTGTGTTTCATGTCCAGAAATACAAATTCCTAGTCTCTTTCCTGTTCTTAATCACCACGTCTCAGTAATTTTCAGTGATATAGTTATAAAGCTAACATATTAACATAGAGCATGCCTTCTTAATCCAATCTCTTTAACATGTAATTTTTAATAGTTTTAAAAGATTAAATGACTTTTGTAACTGCTGTATATTTCTTTTTAAGTCATCCAAGTTTACATTATGGCAAAAGTATCTGCTCATATTTTTTAATACTTGCTTAATAATATCTGGGTAAACAACTAAATATGACATAGTCTAATGAAGAATGTGGATTTTACTTAACCAAATAGCCTTTGTTATAGCTTGTGCCCTATGCAATAGCTAATTGTTGGACCCTTTTTCTGTAAATTAAAATGCAAATATCTTTTATTTTTCCTATCACAGAATTGATCTGAAGTTAAACAAAAAACCACGAGCTGTAAGTATCAGCCAGACTACTTCAGAAAGGCTGGAAATTTTTTAGATGATTAGAAAAATGTGTCATCTTCAGAGTTTGAGTGTTCCTAATCTGGGTCACACTCTTGTGTTAAAGTCTGGGATGTCCATTTGTATATACTTCAACTTTTAGATAATATTTGCTTTATTTTGGAGAAAGAGCGGTCACACATATTTTTGCTGAAGAAAAATTCCCTCTGATTTAAATAAGTTGTTGATACTAACTCCTTTTTTTGTGGGGGAGGGGGCTGGCGAGTTTAGGTCTGGCAAGAGCAGAGTTGATGTTTCAATTGATGTCCCTTTATAGACTCAGAAGACAGGCCGTTTTCAGTTGTGAAATATGGTACATTACATTTGAAATATCTTTGACTGTAGAATAATTCCCTAGTACAGTTGTTTATGAGATTTTTTTCCCTTTAGATTCTCAAACTGGTGTTCTGTTGAGTAAGTTGAGATTTTTCTTTCTTTCTCTTTAGGACTATTAGAAGACTCATTAGTGCAGACGCTTCCAGGCTGTAGAGCTGTGCTTCCCTTCTCCGACTTCATGCAGATAAACATCCCTCACCTGAGTGCGTGGCCATCCACCTCTGCTCTCCCAGACCCAGTGCCTGTGACTCTGAGTAGTTCGTTCTAAATGTGGTGACAAACAAGTCATTTCTGTAAGACATCGGATCATTTGCTTTGTGTCATTTTTAGTAACAGAGCTGCAGGAAAACCAAGACATGGTTATAATGGCAGCAACTTGTTAACTGTGCATTTCTCCCTTCTTAGAATGAACACCTTTCCCCAAACTGGCTGCTGCCAGCCACATCCGTGATCCCTGTTGAGAAATATTCTCTGGTTTTGTTTAATGCTAAGTAGAACACAAGTCACATTGATGTAGGCTGTAAATATCTGGCATTCTCTTACTTTGTTTTATTTTTCTATTGTTATTTTACCATCTTATTTTCTTTTGGGGCTTTTTGTAATGCCTTTGTACAGCTCATACCTTCCTGCTGACATATCTGTTAATCTATTTCATGCAGTTGCCAATATTCTAACTGAAAATAATGTGGTTTACCATAAGTAAAATGGGAAACTCGGCTCTTTGTTTTCTTGCAGGAGGAAGGTAAAGAGTGTTTATTTAAAAATTACCTATCTTAAATCTTTGAGTTGGAAGCAGTTTCATGTTCAAGGAACAGGAAAAGCCGAAAAACACAAGTTTAACTCAATCCTTTTAAAATAGATATTTTTATTCTTTTGTATAAATAAAATTTCACAGGCTTTGACTTCTCATGCTTTACTTTTGAACCTAAGATTGTTTTTTTACTTATTTATTCATATCATGCCTTATGGAAATTTCTTTTTTCCCATCTTTTTGTTAGTAACCACCTGACTGAATATTGCTGTAAAAATCACCAAGGCAATGGAAAGTCTCAAAATTCCACCAGAAGCTGATAATGTAAGATTCTTGAGCAGAGTGAAAGATAGCATCAGCAAGAGCCAGCATTGCCCCAGGGACATCCTCCTTGCAGGGGTCAGTGGGCAGAGGAACTTGCTGATGATTGTTACCTGGATTCAGTGCAGCAGTCACCTACTGTGGCAGCACATTGTAACCACCTAGGAACCCTAAAAATGCTGATGTCTGGGCCCCATTCCCAGAAACCCTAGTGTACATACAGCCTGGTTACTGGGATTTCTTTTCAAGGGATCCTGGTGATGCTGATAAGAAGCCAAGTTGAGAGCCACTGAATTAGGAGCCTGAATGGTTTGATTTAAATCCTGTGCTGTGAGTCAGTCCAGGATTTGGGGCCTTGCCTTTCCATGACTCTTTTAGTCATAGTCCTTTACTTATGTCCATCTCTTTTTAAGAAGAAATATGTCCATTGTCATATTGGTGGAGCTGAATGTGGATAGCATCTGTTACCAGAACAAAGCTACCTTGTCAGGTGTGCAAAAGCTTTCACTCTTGTTCTCAAATAAATTTTTTTTTTTTTAACTCTGATGATTTAGATGTCTTTGACTATGTCTTTGGCAGCAGAACTCCAATGTCACAGTTTTTAAGGGAATAGTTTCTTATATTTAGATTGTTCTTTTAAAACAAAATCCCAGAAGTATTCTGTTTCCTTTTTTGTCAGTTCATCTCCTTTTCCAAGAGGGAAGAGTAGAATTCCTGCACTTTCTTTACCGCTGAGGAAGTGCTCTGCTGACTTTAATATATCTCTGACACTCAGAGTTTGGCATTTGCTAGAGATGCAGTAGTACTGCTCTTTAAAAGGTGTATTCTTTCTTTTTATTTATTTATTTTTGCATGCTTGGGGTAGAACCAGGGCCTCAAGCACATGAGACAGGCACTTTACAGCTGAGCTAGACCCCCAGCCCTTCTAAAGCTGTATTGTTTAAAAGCATATCTATGCTAGGTATGGTAGTTCACACCTGTAATCTCAGTGACTCACGAGGCTAAGGCAGAAGGATCACAAGTTCAAGGCCAGCCTCAGGAATTTAGGGAGGCTCTGGGCAACTTAGGGAAATCCTGTTTCAAATTTTAAAAAATTAAAAGGACTTGGGGCTCGAGCTCAGTGCTAAAGTGCTCCTGGGTTCAATCCCTAGTACCAATAAAAAATAAAAGTGAAAGCATATCTATATGATTACACCTGTCTATGTATATAAAATCATGATTATGGACAGGCTACTTGCTTTATAGTTACTTTGTAATGTTTAACCATTGATTAGCAAACCTTCTAGTTTTCATGTAAGTTGGCGGGGGATACTGGATGTAGTCATTCTGGGAGTTTACTTAGTTTCCCTACATGGGAAAGAGGCACCAAGGGGTGCACTGTCGTGCTTGTAATACTGAACTTCGGCTGTCATTTAGGTTTGCTTGTTGATGTGCTAACATGAAGAGACATTAGTGTCAGTGGATAATCCTGGTAGCATGTGCAAGGCCCTAGGTTCAGTCCCCAGCACTGAAAAAAGAAAGAGTGAGTCCATTGGATGGCCTGTGTTCTCTCACTTTAGCCCTGCAGGCAGCCCCTTAACTGGACCCCTGTGAGGGGGCCTGCCCTCACTGGCTCAGTTGGGTTTTGAATAGTGCTTTGCTATACATTATAGGATAGAAAACAAATTGGTTTAAAGAACTAGAGCTGATGGAGGAAGTTGTCTCCTGGAATATGTCCTTCTTCCCTTTTCCTACTCCAGAGGGACAGAGTAGGAATGGGAGGACCGAGACAGCCATACTTGTTTGTTTCTGCCATCTGGGTACACTTATTTTCCTGTACTTTATCCTTCTCCTCTCTAACATGGGAATAGGTTGTCCTTTGCTCCTCTTAGTAGATATGACTTTAGAATAAAAAGTCAAGGCCCTTTGTTGTAAGGTTTTTGTCTCATACTGGGAGCATAGTGCCAGCACAAAGCCTCCTGGTGGTCTCAGGTGAACTCCTCTGGGAAAATGGTTCCTTCTGTTTAAACTCAGGGTGTTTTAAACCTGTCATACTCTACAAGTTGAAGGCAGAGAGCAGGAATAAACCACAGAGTAAAAATCTGGAAGCCAGGGCTGGGGTTGTGGTTCAGTTGGTAGACTACTTGCCTGGCATATGTGAGGCCCTGGGTTCGATCCTCAGCACCACATATGAATAAATTGATTAAATAAAGGTCCATTGACGACCAAAAAAAATATTTAAACCCAAAAAACTGGAAGCCATTTGGGGTCTAGGAGAGTGCTGTGGGCAAGGCCAGTGTGGGCCAAAAGAGTAGGGCCCTCAAAGCTGCTGTGGTGATTTGGAGAGGCCATATATCTTAGGGGCCTTGGAACACAAAGAAATTGATCATTTATGACATGGGTCAAATTGTATCCCCACAATTGAGTTTGTACTGTTTGCTTAGAAGATCCTTCGTTTTGTAATAGTAGGAAGCAGTATTTCCACTTCCACACTTGAGCCCTTGGGTTCTGGGTACTGTAAGTACTCTGTAAATACCCTGTGAAGAGTGATCTTGACATCTTGACCCATGCAGTAAATAAGAGCATTGAAATGAGTGTTAAATAGCCTACACTTGCTTGCAAGTGGTTACATGTGTTGTTTTGAAATACCATTTCTCACTAGGTAATCACAGATTTTATGCCAAATTTCTTTTTGAAAAAGTGGGATGTAACCATTATGTGAAGTCCCCCCTTTTAAAACAGAAGTCATGCTTGTATTAACTTAAAAATTATTTGTTACTAAACTGTGTTTGGTGCAGGATTAGGATGCATGGAATACTTGTGATTGTACATTAACCCAGCAGCCATGATTATGTGGTGAAATACAGCACTCTTTGTTTTTGCATTCTGACTTTTCTGTCCCTCAACCTTGCTCCAGATTACTGAAGCAAAGTCACATCTAAAGTTCTGACTCCATGCTGTTCAGGTAGGAGAAAGTACAGGGCTGTGCTTTGTGCACCTTTACTTTTCCAGGATGGTGTATTCAGTGCCTAGGAGGGTGAAGCAGCCCCATGATGGGAAGGGATTGGAATTTTCTTTCCTATGACAGTCTGAATGAGTATTATCATGTCTGAATCTTTTAAGTGGTAAAGTTCATGATCTGAAACAGTTTTCTGGAGTAAAAGTTGTCATTACTGATAGGGCTGTGTGCAGTTGATTTAGGGTAGTGGTCTCTAAGAGAGAAGCTGTGGAGGGTGACTGGGGTGTGGGAAGGAAAGATTAGAACTTCCATGTGTGCTTCACTTTCTGGGTCAGCATTATGTAGTTCTTCACTTTGAATGTGTTGTACAATATGCATAAATATTAGTTCATTACTACATGGAGATAATTTATAAATAAATATTAGGTTGAACCACAAGACATTGCTAATATTCAAATCATTTTGATCTATAAAAAATGGCAGTTATTGCTGGGCACAGTGGTGCATGCCTGTAATCCCAACAGCCTTGGGAGGCCAAGGTGGGAGGATCACAAGTTCCAGGCCAACCTCCTCAGCAATTTAGTGAGACCCTATCTCAAAAATTACAAAGGGCTGGGGATGTGGCTCAGTAGTAGAGGACCCCTGGGTTTAATCCCCAGTACCACAAAGCAAACAAAAACATCTATCATGGTTTAATAACAAATACTTGTTGGAGATGTATATATTCCAAGTTTTTTTGTTTGTTTTTTGTTTTCTGTTTTGCACTGGAGATTGAACCCAGGGGCCCTTTACCACTGAATGACATCTCAAACCCTTTTTATTTTTTGAAACAGGGTCTTCCTAAATTGCTGAGATTGACCTAGAACTTGGGATCCTGCTGCCTCAGCCTTTGGAGTCACTGGGATTACCAGTACCACTGGTCATGACCCAAGTTTGACCTTTGACCAGTATAATCTTCCCTACTGCTACTCCCTTACTGGTAACCCCATAACTTATTTCTGTATCCCAGGAATGAGGGAGGGCATTAAAATATTTAATTAATTTGAATTCATGTGTCAGTCTGTTAGGACTGCTATGACAAAAATGGCATAAACTAAGATGGCTTACAAACCATCAACATTTCTCACAGCTCTGGAAGCTAGTACAGCTAGATCAAGGCACCAGATTCAGTGTCCGGTGCAGGGCTGATTTCTGGTTCTTAGCCCCTCACATAATGGAAAGGGAATGAGCTCTTTTATAAGAACGTTAATTCCACTCATGCTCTCATTGCTTCCTAAAGGCCTCCCCTCTCAGTGCCATCTCCTTGGGGTTTAGCATTTGGACAGAGCTTGGGGGAAACACAACATTCAGACCATAACAACATGAAAATAGCATACATTCAAATGGTACTGAAGTGTATTCAGTGGAAAGCAAGTCCTCTTGTCCTCTAGCCACCAGTTTCTCTTCCCAGAGGGTCTTGTGTTCCTTCAGAGGAACTTGGTACACTTACGGGTAGTATGCACACGTCTGTTTATAGAAACGGCAGAGTAAGTAGTAGCATAATATGCGCTGTTCTACCCTTGCTTTTTAAATTTTAGCAATCTAGCAAGAAGTGTATGGCTACCTTATTTTTACTGACTCCTTAATGTTCTGTTGCATGTGGGTACCAGAATTTATACAGCCAGTGCCCTGTTGCTGATATTGATATTGTTCCCCATCTTCTGCTGTGTCAGACAGTCCTGTAGTAAATAGCCTTACACACATAATCTTGCAAATGAGCGCCTGTAGGATAAATTCATAGCATTGGTATTGCTAAGTCAAAGGGCATATGCTTCTTAGGTAACCTGGAGCACCAGGTTCCCTTCAGTGTGTTGACATTCCTGCTAGCTGTAACACTGCCTGTTTCCTCACATCTGTCAAAACGATAGCATTGTAACAGTGGCATCTTATTTTATTCCTCCATTTCCTGAGAATTTTTGTGGTGCTGGAGCTGAAACCCAGGGTCTTATGTATGCTAGGCAAGTGCTTTACGCTGAGCTGTATCCCCAACCTGAAATTTTTTTTTTTTTTTATAATTCATTACCTGGAACAGTTAAAACCTTCTGGAGTTTCAAACTATCACAGTGACCTCTGGTTTTGCTTTCTAGGGTGGAGCTGCCTGTCATTAAGAATCCCCTGTTTTAGACAGGCAGGAGCGCACGCCTGTAATCTGAGTGACTTGAGAAGCAGGAGGATCGTAAATTCAAAGCCAGTCTCAGTAATTTAGTGAGCCCCTAGGCAATTTGGTGAGATCCTGTCTCAAAATACAAATGAAAAGGGCTGGTGTTGTGGCTCAGTGGTTAAATGCTTCTGGGTTCAATCCCTAGTACCAGAATAAATAATTAATAAATAAATTAAATAAATAGAAAATAAAAGAATTCTGTTTTAGGGGCTGGCGTGTCGCTCAGTGGTAGAGTGCTTGCCCAGTTCACATTGGGCCCTGACTTCTATCTCCAGAAATAAAGAAAAAAATGGGACCCTGTGTAAACCAGGCATGTGGTTTATGCTTGGTTCATCCCACTGACTCAGAAGGCTGAGGCAGGAGGTTTGCAAGTTTGAAGCCAACCTGGGCAACTCAGTGAGACCCCAGTCCCCCCCCAAAAAAATCCTGTTTAGAAAGGAGGAATTGCCTGTTTTTGCTTCAGCACTTCATTTGCTATTTTCTTCTAGATTCTTATTTCCAAGGCCCATCATTCCAGGCCAGTGCTGGTGGTCCCAGGGAGTAGGCAGGGTTCTCCCTAGGCAGTAGTACCAGAATGCACCAGCAGGTGGCAGGCAAGACACCACATGCCTTCAGTGAGCCGCCTCTTTGGAGTGCTTGCCAGAATTGGAGCCTTTGGGCGGTTTCCAGTGACCTGACCTCCCAGCAGCAGTCTCTGCTTAATGTGGGGTGGGGTGCCTGATCCTTTCCTCCCACCTAGTTTTGCTGCCATTTCTTAAATTGGTGAGCAGTTTAAGTTCACCAGCAGCTACATTGGGAGGACCTTGGAGAGGCCACACCCAGAGGTGCTAGCCTGTGCCTCCTCCCCCTCCAGGAACTAGCTGGAAGTATTTGCATGCCATGACCTGGGATGGCTTGGGTTTCCTTAATTGCAGGGCCCTACTTCCTGCCTCTTTCAGCCAAATCTCCCACACCCTTCCCATGAAGGAGGAGGTCCCCAGAACAGACACTTAACCACTCGAACTCCACCCACTTTGCTGTGGGCTAGGGAAAAGGATAAGCCAGAGGTCTGAGCAGGGCCTTGGACTGCCTTACTTGGGAGTCAGTGCTCAGGCTGTTGGCTCCACCCTGTAACTCCTGTTTCCTCTGCTCACTTTGTCTGATAGAGGCCTGCCTAGCACCTCCCTTGAATCAGGTTGGGGGTATGTGGGGGTTGCCCTCAGTGCCTGGGGGACTCTTGGGGAAGGAGGGAGAGCAGAGGACTTGGGAAGTGGGACGAAGTAGCATTTGTGGTGATGAGTGCTGACATCTTCCCAGCTACTACCCGGCCTCTCACCCTGCAGGAAACATACGATGTTGGGGCTTCGCAGTAGGAGGGCCTTGGGAGGGCTGGTCCCCTTGAGCCCCCAAACTCTCCTGCCCTTAGTTTAGGCCTTTCGATCTTCAGGGACTACCCAGTTTCCCCTCAGTCTGAAGGAGGGACATGGCAAGCAGGGAAGTTTTATCTCCCCGTGGACTGGTGGGGTCTCTGCTGTGAGAGAGGCCTAGGAGGCTGGAGGTTTCCTGTCTATAGGCTGCAGTCCTCCTGGCTTCCACAGTCTGTGCCCCGGAGTAACTCCTGCAAGACAGAACTTGCAAGAAAACTCAGGGTCAACCCCTGCTGCTGCTGAGAGCCAGAGGGCTGGGTGGGGACCCATGGTGGGAAAAGGTGGGCAGGCAGCTGTCCTCTGTGGCTCCCCAGGATCATTTCCCAGCATGGGTGAATTTGCATATCTGGTTTCCCCATCCTTTTCTTGGCTCCTGGAACCAGGAAAACAGGAGGAGGAAAGAGTGAGTGGGGCAGCTACTCGGAATTTGATCCCTTCCAGTCGGCCTTGTGGCTTGAGCTTTGGTCTCAGGAGTCACATTCCCTCGTCCCTGCCACCCTCTCCCTGGAAGTTCACGTGGAGCTGGGTGGGCCAGGCAGCTGAGGCCCCAAGAGGGGAAGGGGGTTTCCCTGCACCGCCAGTGAGTGGTGCTTGGACCCAGGTCTTTTCTCCTGCTGCCACTACAAGAACTGAAATATCTTCTTGTCAAATCTAGAAAAAGGCGAGGAACACTGTCCCTTTGACAGGTGGGGAGGCTGAGGCCCCGTGAGTAAATGCCACCTAACTAAGCTGCTTGAGTAGGCAGGGGCAGGAGGTAGGGGGAGAACTTCGGAGTTAAAACCCAAGTTATGGGAAAGAAGCAGCCTTGGCATCGGACCTGGCCACCTGAGTAGCTCTGCCCAGAAGCCAGATTGAGAAAGAGGTCTGGAGGGGAGGTTCCAAACACTGGACAGCAGGCCCAGCTGGGCTGAGCCTGTTGGGAAAGCACAGATGCCAGCCCGGCGTGGGCCGTTGGAGGTGCTGAACTGACCCAGCCATCCCAGAGCCTGGCCCTGCTGGCAGCTGCTGTGGGAGCCCTCGCTGGTGCCTGTCTGAACCAGCAGGGCCAGACCCAGCCTGCTGACATTAGCTGCAGCCAGCTGGGACTAATACCACCTCCCACCTGCCCTGGGGACACCCCCATCTCCCTCACACCCATAGCAGCAGGAGGGCACCCGGGCACGTCAACTCTGGCCAAGAGCAGGGGCGAGCAAGCTCCCTGCTTGTTCCAGGGGACTACTGTGGCACACAGACAAGAACTGCAGGAATGTTGTCAAACTGAGGGCCCCGCAGGGACCAGGGTGCTGCAAGTGGGTGCCCAGGGCCTCCCTTCTTCAGGTTTGGGGGCCAAGGACTAGTGCTCAAGCCCTGGCCCAGCCAGTCCTCTGAGGGACCTTGGGCAAGTCACTCAACATTGCCAAGTGACTGATAATGAACTAGATGGTCCGGTATTTTAGCTTCCTGTCCAAACAAACAGGTCCGTAAATAGCCTTTTAACCTGGGATAGTCTTTTTTTTTTTTTTTTTTTAACTTTTTTTCCTTCCACATATTTTTTATTGGTGTATTATAGTTGTACCTATAGATGGGATTTGGCGTTATGTATTCCTATATGCACACAATATATAACAATATAATTTGGCCCATACCACTCTCCATCTCTTCCCTCCCTTGGAATACACCTTTTTTAAAAAAATTTTTTAGTTGCAGATGGACACAATACCTTTATTTATTTATTTATTTATTTATTTATTTATTTATTTATTTATTGTGGTGCTGAGGATGGAACACTATTGCCTCACACATGCCAGGCAGGCAACCCCACCACTGAGCCAAAACCCCAGCCCTGGAGTACAGTTCTTGACTGGGAAAAAATATCCTATAAGTAGGGCAATGGCATTTCCTTGTGTAGATAACACCAGAGTAGTCTGGAAGGAACGGGCAGGGGCCCCTACAAAGCACATGGTGGGAAACTGAGTTACTGCTTGCCAAAGCCATTTCTGTCCTGTGCACGGACTCCTCCCCAATTTCTGCCTTAAGCACTCGCTTCTAGAGCTCCTCCAGGTGCAGGAGGTGAGGCCCAGGTACAGGGCTGGCCACTGCAGCACTGTCTCCCATGTGCTTCACAGCTGCTCTGTGCTAAGCAGTTCCTCCAAGACAAAATGCAGCTACTATAAAAGCCTCCCAGGGAAATACAAGTTAGGGCTGGGTCTGCGGCTCAGTGGTAGAGCGCTTGCCTAGCACGTGTGAGGCACTGGGTTGGATTCTCAGCACCACATAAAAACAAAACAAATAATATGAAGGTATTGTGTCCATCTACAACAAATACATACATAAATATATATATACATATATATACATACATACATATATATATGTACAAGTAAAATGAGATGTTCAAAGGCACAATTGTTAAAACTTATATTTTCCCATTTTCCCTGACAATGTTTGTTTAGGAATCATCTGATGACCCACTTTTTTCACTTAAAATATTTAACATTCAGCCAGGTGTGGTGGCATATGCCTAATAATCCCAGCAACTGGGGAGGCTGAGGCAGGAGGATCACAATTTTGAGGCCAGCCTCAGCAACCTGGCAAGACCCTCAGCAACCAAGGGAGACTCTGTCTCAAAATAATAATTTTAAAGAAGGGCTGGGGATGTGGCTCAGTGGTAAAGCACTCCTGGTTCAATCCCCTGTACCAAAAGGAAAAGAAAAAAGAAAAAAAAAATCACTCATTTTTTCAACTGCAAGGGAGAGGGAAAGAGGAAGAGAGAGAGAGAGAGATGTGTCTTCCTGGTGGTCTTTCCTTCTGAGGTCAGATGAGAAGTTTGCGACTGGATGGAGGTGAAAAACCCTGTGAACACAGCCCCAGGCATCACTCTAGAGGCCTCTTAAAGAGCAGGTGCCATGCGCCAGGCCTGGGTCACACACCAGCATGTGTTATCTCATGCAATCCTCACGACAACCCTAAGGCAGGCGCCATTATTCTCATTTCATAAATGAGGAAACTTGAGATTTGGTGAGGGCCAGTCATTTGCCCCAGATGATAGTCAGTGGCAGAGCCAGTTCTTGAGTTTGGGACCAGGGCCCTAACTTGGACACCCCCATCATTGCCTCTCCACCAGGGGCAGCCCCAGTTCTAGAACATGGCAACATCCAGAAGAGGGGGCCAGTGCTGAGCACCTGAGAGCTCCCCTCTCCACACCAGCCCCCCGCCATCTTCTCACTCCTCTGCCAAGCTCAGCTCTAGCCAGCACAGAACAAGGAGCAGCCCAGTCCTGTCCCCCAGAGCCACCCCCTCCCCATGTTGCAGCCACAGGACTCCAAACCCTTACACTTCTGCTTCCTAACCCCCCACATCCCGTCCCTAACCCTGCCTGTGTGTCCACAGCCATCTCCAATGGAGGCCCAGGAAAGATGCCCCATCCCCAAGACACCCAGCACTCTTGGGAACCTTCCTTCCAGACAAGGTCAGGGTGTGGCACAGTGTGGTTCCCTGGGGGGGCAGGTTAGCGTGCACCCCCACCATGCATAAGGAAGATGATCACCTAAAAGGGCTCACACTCTTTTTTTATTAATGTCTCACAGAAAGTAAAAAGACACTCCTCTCATATTTTAAATTTATACCAGTACACAGCATACACATGTCCCCACCTTAGGGGAGGGGTGCGCAAGAGAGGGTGGGGGAAGAGGTCCCTGGAGCCCTGGCAGGGGTGGTGGGACAGGTGAAGAGTGGGCGGAGGTGGGTTTTAAGAAGCATCTTGCTTACTGACATGAAGCCTCCTGGCCCACGAGGGGCACGGATGAGGCCTCATTGGCTTGGAGGGGGGATGTTGGAGGGCAGGCACATAGTGCCCAACTAGCCGGCCACGCCGGCGTCCCAGGGACGGGGCGGAGGTGGGGGCCATGCACAGGGTCCCCTGCACAGGCCTCTGCTCCCCCAGGCCTCCCTCCCCGCCCTCTGAGAGAAAGGGGGTTTGGGCCTCAGCCACGGACCGACGGCCTTACCGGCAGCGTCTCCTTAAACAAGAGATACAATGTGCATCAACGGGCGATCGCCCCTGGTCCAGCGGGCAGGCTGCAGTGCCGCGTGGCCAGGACCAATCCTACAGCATCTTTGGTTGGGGTCCCTTCCCTATGGGAATTCTCCATCTGCCCAGCATCCAGGCAGCCTTGGGGCTGGGGACAGCTGGCCTGAAACACAGCTCGAGAGACCCTCTGCAGGCCACAGGGCGGGCTCACTCAGTGAGGTGCTGCGACTTGAAGGAAAGGATCTCAGCCGCCAGCTGCTGGGGGTCCAGGAGCTGCGGGAAGCGCCCCATCACGGCCTCCACCAGGTGCGGGGGGAAGACGCCACACAGCTTGGTGTACACGCTGGCCCGCTCCTTGGCCAGGCCTCCTGTCCCACCCCAGGGGCCCCCACCAGCCCCTGGGCTTGGCACCTGGGGCTCCTGGAGGACTGGGGTGGGTGGGGGCAGCGGGTAGGGCTCAGACCAGTACTCGCGAGATGCAAAGGCAGGTGTTGGGGGCGTGTAGTCAGTAGGGACACTGAAGTGGCCTGCACCCATGGCCCGTCCAAAGGCAGGGAAGGCAGGTGCAGCCTGGAGCTCGGACCCGTAGTGGCGGTAGCCAGAGTACGGGCCCCGAGGGGGTCCTGGTTCACCAGGGCCTGCTGCTCGGACCCCCCACAGTTCTGACATCTGACTCTCCAGGGAGCCGATGCCAGAGTCCAGGCAGTCCTGGGAGGTGTATGGGAGTGAGTCCAGGGTCTGCGGGAGCCAGTCCGTGGGCCCGAAGTTGCCACCACTGCTGCCACTGACCCCACTGAGCGGGAGGCTCCTGCCCACTGGGGCAAAGGTCTGCGTCAGCCCCTCCTGGCGGGGCCCTGGGGATGCCCGGGCCCCCAGCTTCTTCCCCTCCTGGCTGCTCTGCTCGCCCTCTATGGGCAGAGAGCCAGACTGAGAGGAAGGGGAAGACCGCTGGCTACTTTTGTCCTTGCCTGGGGCCCTGGGGGGCGAGAGGCGGGCATTGGCACGGAGCTCATCAGCCACAGAGCGCTGGGGGCGGCTGGGCCGCTCAGGGTGGAAGAATCGGCACTTGACCCCGTAGGTGCACTTCCTCCCTGCAGGGGAGGGAGGAGAGCTGAGTAGGGCAGGAGGTGGGGGCTGGCTGGTCCCATGGTGGTACCACCCGGAGGCACTGGGCACAGGTGAGGGGAGGAGAGCTGGTCTCACCATAGGGACACGGCTGCTTCCTGTGCTCGGAAGGAAGTGGCTTCTTACGCAGGAAGTTGTCCAGGCTGGGTCCGTGCCGGCCCAAGGGGTCATCGGGGGGCATGAACCTGCCGAGGGCAAAAAGAACCCTCAGGAGTGGGAGAACAATGGGGGCTTCCGATTGCTGAGGAAGCGGCTGGACACCCGGCCTTGCTGAGACCAGTCATAAAAATGGGGCCGATCACAGGACATCCCAGAACTCTACTCAGGGAGAAGGGGGCACACCAGCCCAGGCGTCACAGCTCAGGGGCATCTTTAAGGCAATTCCCAGGCTAGGAGCTTTCCAGGGTCATCAGGAGGCCACAACTGGGGCATGTGAGTCTCGGGCTGCTTTCGAGAGAAGCAGCATGGGCAACTGGACAGGGTGTCCTGGATGCCGACCACATCCTGTCTCCGGAGTCAGTGTGGCTCCCAATGGTCACGGGGTCCAGCAGAGCCTGATGCTAGCCCCACCCTCCCAAGGCCAGCCCTGGCTGCCCCCCAGACCCAAGGCCATAGGGTCCCCTTCCGGGCGGGAACCTACTTGTCGTTGACGAAGGAGTACATGAGCAGCCGCTCCTCGATGAAGCGCTTCCACTCCTGCCGCTCGCCCTGGAGATCCCGGTAGGTGTCATTGGAGACCACGACCCCGTCAGACTCGTAGGCCAGCTTCACGATGAAGCGGTCATCGTAGCACACCACCCGCTTGCCTCCCACGCGCCGCGACGGTGTGAACACCAGGATCTTCTTCTTCTCTAGTTCCCGCAGGATGTGCTGGTCTAGGGGTGGTAGGGTGCAGGTCAGGGCCCACTCAGGACCCAGGGTCAGGCTGCAGGGGCCCCCTAAACTCCCGGTGGCCAGGCTCAGTGGCCATTAATGCCAAATTCACAAGGGTGCAAACCAGTTCTGCAGAGGCCCCTGCTGGTTTGCTGCCTGAAGACTAGGAACACCTGAGCCCAGGCTGCAGCGGGACTTGAGCACAGATCTGGCCCTTCCACTCCTCCTGCCCAATCAGAGGTGGTCTGGCTTTGGCTGTTGACCCAGCTTATCCTGTAGGGGTTCATGAAGAAGTATCCTGGCCATCCTTTCTGTGAGCAGAGGGGCTAGAGCTCCTGCTGGAAGGGGCCCCTCTTCCTGGGGCTCTAGCCCTGCCAGCCTGCCCCTGGATCTCCAGGAAAGGACTGTCTTAATCAAGGCTCTTGTGAGCGAGGTGGTCAGGTCTGCACTGCTGACCACCCACCAGGTGCCACAATGGCACGTCTAGGTCAACTCACAGGTCTGCACGGCGGCCTTGGGAGGAAGGCTCTGCTATCCACCCTGCCCCACCCCACTGTTCAGATGAGAAGCCAGAGGCTTGGAGCAGGGCTCATGAAGGTCCTTGCTGGGTCACAGAGCCAGGAATGGACGGAGCCAGGATGCCAAGCCTCACTGTCTTGTCCCAGAGCCCATAGCCTCAACCACTGAGCTACAGGCTCCTCTGTCACTAGGGATGTTAAATGAGTGACATGCAGGCAGTCGGATGAGGGAGGTACCCAGCATCTGAGGCAGTGGGCTGGACAAGGTGACATCTAATGACCAGTGTTTAGAGCAGGGTTGTGGGGACAGCAAAACCCCAGAAAAGAGACGCTGATCCCTGCTCAAAGTCTAGAAGCTGCTAGCCCTGTCCAAAGGGTCTCTCTTGAGTAGGACCAGCGCATCTGGGACAGTGAGACTGGTCACCTCCATAGATACCACACACCTGTGATGGGCACATCGGGCCGCGGCTGCTCCTTCCTCCATGATGGTACGAACACTGTGATGTCTGTGTGGCCCCGCTCAAGAAACCAGGTCACAGCCAGCAGGATGCCCCGGCAGGAGAAGACCTCCTTGTTCCCGTGGCTGGGAAAGAAAGGAGGACAGGTCAGCCCCAGGCCAGTGAGCCAGTCCTCACCCTGCAGCAGGGCTCGGCCCAGGGTCCTCTGCTGGTGGGCCCAAGGCCCTGTTCCCAGGCTGGTTCCCACAACGCCTGAATGGCCAGACCCAGCTGTGGGACTTTCCCGAGATTCCATCTGCTGAAAGTGAGGATCCACCCAGGAATCTGGCAGCGCTGGCTCCCCACGGAGGGGAGGGTCGGGAGCTTGCAACACACCTGGGGGTGGGGAAAAGGTGCTGGGAGACTTCTGGTTCCTGCCCCACCCGGGAACTGCTGGGACCATGGGACACCGATGTGCACAGGCAGACTGAGTCACCTCCCTCCCTGGCCCTGCTGCTGCTCCTCCTCGTCAGCAGCACAGTGGTGGGGGCGGGGGAGGAACCAGCCAGGCTAACCAAAGAGAAACCAGATTGTTCCGGATTAAAGTTCAGCTGGGCACAGAGCCTCGGCCAGGACCCCAGAGGGCTCAGGGAAGGGGCTGGTGCTTCCACCCTTCCAGGAGGGACAGGAAGTGACGGCGAGGAGGTGCCTGCCTCTCAGTGGAAAGCCTCTCAGGAGCCTCTCAGTGTGAAAGTGAAAGGCCAGTGCTTTTCCTCCCAAGACACCAGTTCCCTGCCCCGCCTGGGCCAGCCCCTGCTCTCCCCAGCCCTCAGGGAGGGCGTGACCTGAGGCAGAAAGGTGGTCAGGAAGCAGCTGGGAGGCTGGGGGACACAGCTCAACCACTCACTCCCAAGGAGAACCCGGATAAGGGGCCTCCTCCTGCCCCGCTCTGAGGGCCAGTTCTCATCCCATACTAATTCACCTGGGCCCAGAAGGAAGCCTGGAGGTGCTGGCTTGCTCTGGCTCAGTTTCTCCATCGGAAAAAATGGGCCCAGTGGTCTGCAGCTTTCTTAAGACCAACTGGGTCAGTGACATAAGGTTGCATTGGCTTGAGGCCAAAGACTGGCAAAGCAGAGGTTCCCATGGGACTTCCTGGGAGGGCTGGAGGGGGCACTGGGGCTCCTTCTCCAGCAGCCCTGCCCCTCGCTGGCCCCTTGGTGACAACTCAGACTCTTATATTTGGCAAATAAAACCAAATAAATGTTACGCAAAAGAGGCAAGTCCAGGGTCGACCACATCCTGTGAGTGGCTTGTCGGGGGTGATAGCTGGAGCCCCAAGAAAAGGCTAGCAGGAGGTAGGGCATGGATGCTGTTTGGGGATGAGGCTGGGGTTCCAGGTGCTGATGGTCTAGGAAACCATAGGGGAGACGAAGTCCAGCCCCAAGGCAGTACTCATCCCCATCTGCTGTCCCCTGACAGCGTGCTTATAATAAAGTTAAAATTTATTGAGAGCTATGAGCAGGCTGGGAACAGGAGGAAGGATGTTTTCCTTCAGGAGCCTGGGCTGGGAGTCTAAGAGGCTTCCCTGGCTGGCCAGGTCCCTGGTCTCTGGTCTTCACAATGCCAGGTGCTGTCCCCTCACCCTACCCTCTTCCCTGGGCCCTCCAGGCCATGGGTGTGGCTGTCCCAGGCTCAGCTGCCTGTCCCCAGTCACACACATGCAGCTCATCTGCCTCTCTGAGAACACACTTGCGCACACTCAGGTATATGCTTGTGCCCCTCCTGGGTCAGCATTTGCAAGTCCTGGGGGCTGGGGTCCTGCCTCTGGGCACTGAACACCCTGGTGGGGATCATCTACTCTCAGCAGGTAGAGCCTGAATCTGGGCAGAGGCAGAACACAGGAGGCCTTGGGTGCCTTCCTCTCCCTGCAGTGGAGAAGCTCCCCGGGCTCAGGAGACCAGACCTCCTCCCACCCTCAGAGGGTCAGGGTCCCCCAGCCTGGCCAACCAGACTGATAGGACTGGTATGTGGGAGCCTCCAGCAGGCGATCCTGCCCCAGGACAGAGGCAGGGCTGGCTGGCTACCAGGTGAAAAGACCTGCCCAGGCCGGGTCTGACTCTGGAGAGAAATTCCCTTAGAAGGAAACAGAGGTGAATTTCCCCACGATTTGCATACGGTAGGGGCCAGACAGCCTGCCTGCTCTGGGGGAGGGGGTGGCAGGGCAGGAACCCAGCGACAGCTGAGACAGGAAGTGTGAAGCTGGAATTCCCCTCCTGCCACAGCCCCAGCTCAGAAACCCCCGGCAGGGCAGGCAGGCGGTTGCTGTCTGTCTCCAGGGTCAGCTCCCGAGTGCCCCTCCACAGCTGCCCTCCTCCCTCCCAGGCTCCTCCTCCTTTTACCAGGACACAAACACACACAGCACATGGCTGTCCCCAGGGCTCGGCCACTCCCAACAGCCCGTGGCCCCCAGGCTCCTCAGCCCAGCTCGGGTTGGAGCATGAGGGGACCTCAACCCTCAAAGTACAGGCTGTGACCTGCTGTCCTCTGGCATGGAAGCCCCCTTTTATCAGCCTCCTATCCAGGATCAGCCCATTTCAGAAACAGGAAGACTGACGCAAAGTTGGTAGGGAGTAGGCTCCCCTGTGCACGTGCTGAGCTGGGTTGGGACCAGCTGACTGCGCACCTGCCCTGCTGGGTTGGGCGGAAAGCCAGGGAGGGCAGAGGCTGACTGGGAGAGCCCTCAGGGAAGCGGGGAAGGAGCTCACACTGCCTCCCTCCTGTGTCTGGGGTCTCCCCACATCCCTGCCAACAGGAACTTTTCCTGGTGAGTGATCCACCCGTCCTGACTCACCAGCCACCTCGCAGGGAACTAGGAGAAAGCAGCGGGGAAGGTAGGGCCGTGGATCCAAGGGAGAAGTCAGTTCCTTGAGGTCAGCAGCAGTCTGGCCTCAGCCTAGGCTCCCACCCCTCGACACTGCCCGTGGAAGCATGCAGAGGGCCATAGTTGGGGGCTGTGCGAAGACTTTGGTTCTGGAAGCCCTAAAGACCAGTTCAGGAGAGTCTCGGCTCACCTGAGGCCACAGCATCAGGCCACCCTGTCACACCCCATGGAGAGCCAGAGCCAGCCTTGAGGTCACTCCTGGCCCTGAAGGTCTCAGTGGCTGAGTCTGCTTCCATGGGAGCCCATGCCTGCACAGGAAGGCCTTGGAAGACCCAGCCCCTGGAGGACAACAAGGACCACTCCTGTTTACCAAGCACCTTTGACTTTCCAGGTGCCTTGCCTTTGCTCCCCACAATGAACACCTGAGGGGGGATAAGAGATCAACTCAGAGTGGCTAAGTAACCACTCCCTTCGGGAGCACTGGAGCCCACAGGCAAATCCCCCACAGGGTCCAGCCTCCTGTTACAGACGAGGAATTTAGATGGACATGGCTGGCCTCAGGAGACACCCAAACATAAAGTGAGCTCTGGGGACAGAAGGAACTGGATTCCAATCCTTGTTCTGCCACCTACCAGTAGTGTGACCCTGGACAAGGCTTTGAGCCTGGGTTTCATTGGTATGACATTCCTACAAAACCTACCTCAGAGAAGTCACAAGGCTTAAGGGAGCTAGCCTCCGGGCGCGAAGTAGACCCTCATAACGGGCTTTCCCTTCCTCTAGACCAAGTCCACGGGAGAAGTCAGGCTCCTCCACCAGAACAGCAGGGACACAGACAACACTCCACTCATCTCCACAGCAGTGAACCGTACCTCATGGCCACATTGCTCCCATCGATGACCACTGGCCTCAGGTCGCTGCCCTCCTTGTCCTCCTCTGGGAGTGAGGGCTCCAGGCTGGGGGCCTTGGGGGTGCCCCCACCGCGGGGTACCAGAGGGAGCTGAGGGCAGGGGTCCGGGGAGGCCTGGCGCTCCCGCTCCGTGGCTGCACCATGCTTCACCAGCTCCCCCAGCACTGCGTTGGTGTCTGCCTGGACCCCCAGCTTCTGCAGGACACCGTGGATCTCAGAGGATGAGTAGCCCAGCTTCCGGAAGAAGTCCACCTTCATCTGCAGCTCCGAAGCTGATGCCTCCTCTGGGGTGGGCTCCTGGGCCGGCTGGGGGGGACCCCGACAGCTGTGGCTGTCCTCAAGCTCCCACATACTCATGGTGGGGCTGGCTTTCTGGACGGGCCTCTCTCCACAGGGGCCACTCATATCTGACACTCCTGGAAGGCACCTGTCACAGCTCCTATGGGACAACCACAGGGTTAGGGCTGGGGAAGGTTGCTCTCATTCCTGCTCCTGCCTGCCCTCCGGACAGGATGAGGCCACACTGAGCTGGTGGTACTATACAAGCCTTCTTCGTGTGTCGGCTCAGGTCGCCCTTTCAAAAGCTCTCTCGGCTACGGATCAGCTTTCCCATTTTATAAAGGAGGAAACTGAGGTACGAGCACTAAGAACTTGCTCAAGGTCATCCAACTCTTAGCTGATGACGCAAGATTTTGAACTTGGTCTGACTCCACCCCCAAGCCCACCCCCCACGCTAATACAGGGGGCCCAGAAGGCAGGGGCGGGGCTCTCAGTCGGAAACCTGGGGCTGGAAGCGCGCTTGGGGGCGTGGGGGCGTGGGGGCGTGGGGGCCAGGGGGCCTGCGGGTCGGGGTGGGGGGCTTCCCGGTTGAGTTCGTCACCTTCATCCTCCCGGTCGCCCCACACTCAGAACCCAGGCCTACGAGGGGCAGAGCCGGGGCCAGACACTCGGGCCGCGGAAGGGCAAGTTTCCGGGGTGACCCATCCGAGAAAAAAGTTGCTGGGAGACTCTGGTTGGCTGCCCGGCGCCGGTGACGCGGAGGCTGTCCCGGTAGAGACCCGCACTCTCGCGGCGCTGCCCCCGCACCTCGGGACCCTCCCCGGGGCTCCCCCAACTTGAGCCAAGTTGGAGGGCGTCTAGAGGGCCCGCGAGTCCGGGCGCGGCGGCCCCACGTCCCTGCCGCCCTCCGGCCGGCGGACCCGCCGCGCCCCGCCCGCCCCCTCCCCCTGGGCCCCGCCGCGCCCCCTCCGCGCCGCGCGCCTCACCCCGCTGCGCCCCAGCCGCGGCCGGCGGCGCATCCATGGGGCCGAGTCCCGGGGCCGAGTCGGCGGCGCCTTT
>JAJEJO010000932.1:125723-138259 GCA_020662805.1 Glaucomys volans | reverse complement strand
GCTGCGCCTGGTAACCAGGTACGCGCACCTGCAGGGTCGGACCGACGGAGGTGCGCGCCACGAAGTACGAGAACAGGTACGGTGCCCGCCGAACCCAAGGACTTAAAAAAGTACACCCAGTCGGAAGAAGGCACCTCGTGCACGCGGAGTGAGTCCGGTACGCAGAGGTGAGACCGTAGTTTTTATTAAAGAGAGGTCCACCCAGGCAGGCACTTTTCAGGTGGAGCCAGGATCCCCAACCCATAGGTCGTGGTTGAAGCGGTTACCCAGAGGCGGGGCCACACCCCCGATCCGGGGCGCTTTTTCCGAAATAAGCACCTTCTCCGAATAGGCGGTGCAACCAGCTGATACACAATGGGAGGAAAACCCGGGAAAGAAGGGACATTGACACCCATCCCTGTCTGTGCACGGAAGTATCCTGTTACCCCACTGGAGGAAGCACCGGCCCCATCCCTGAGGACGCTTGTAGGTCCTAGGTCAGTCGGTCACCATTCTTCACATGCGCGCTTTACCTACCAGGGACTCCTATAGGGAAGACAGAGATGGTTGTGCCCACTTGCCTTTGAGAATTCACAAAAGGCTAAATTGCCCCAGCTAGAGAGACTTGGAAGCGGGACCCAGGGGCTCGGACACCAGTGTATCAGGTGCCACCCCAGGAACCTCCAGTGACCCAGGGCAGAGGGGAGCCTGAGGTTGAGTCTGTGTGTGCCTGAGGTGGGAGTACAGAATCCACAAGGTAGAAGACAAAGTCTCCATACTGCCACCCAATCATCTTGAAGATGGGGACATTGATGCCCCAGGAACCAAAGAGCTCAAAATGAAGTGCTTCTTACTCTGTGCTGGCACTTTAAGTACATCATCTCTGCCTTCTCAAAATCAACTGTCTTGTAAGGGCACTATTTTGTTATAATAAAAAGTGTGTATTGTAAGAAACACAACTGTAAGAATGCACAACTGGACCTCTACAGCTTAAGGAATAATAGCATTAACTTTAAAAAAACCTACGCATCGATCATCTAACTTAAAAATGCTGGTGCCTGAGGGCTGGGGTTGTGGCTCCCTGGTAGGGCCGTCATTCCCAGGCTTTTCTTTTAGTCTTACCACCTCCATGGGAATCCTTAAATACTGCATTGTTTGGTTTTCTTTATGTAAATAGACTCACTCTCTAATTATGTGACTTCCTTTTTCACACTGCATGTTTTTAAAAATCCATGTCTATTACCTACCTATAAATTATTTATTTTACTACTGATCAGTATTTCATTTTGTGAATATACTCCTGGTTATTTATCCATAAAAAAAACATAATTTTTTTTTCCTATTCAGAAAGTATGCTTTGGCTGGGGTGGTGGCACATGCCTGTAATCCTGACAACTCATTAGGCTGAAGCAGGAGTATTGCGAGTTCCAGGCCACCCTGGGCAACGTACACAGATCCTGTCTCAAAATAAAATAATAAGGGTTGGGAGTGGGTTCAGGGGTAGAGGGCTCACCCAGCCCTGGGTTCAATCCCCAGCACTACACACACACAATCCTTTTGATGTTTTTGTATACGTCTTCCCAGTTGCAGAGTTGAAGAAATAATGGCTCACGGGATTGGGAAAGGTAAGGGGCTTGCCCAGGGCCTGGGAGCTAGCCGGTGGAGCTGGAATTCATACTTTGTCCCCCTGCAGTCCATCTTGCCCTGGACACTGCTCGCTCGTGGGGAAGGCCACAGGGAGGGTGCTTGGTGGGTGAGGCCGTCCCTCTCAGCTTGCCTGATCCCACCTCGTTATGTACGGTTTTGTTACCTGGTTATCTTTGAAGATCCCAAGTGACCCCCTCTCTGAGTCTCTCCAGCACAGCATCCCCCCGGGCTGGCAGGCTGTGGAGAGAGGGGACCCAGAGCCAGCTCCATGCTGGAGCACATAGCCACTGAAGCTGGGCACAGTGGCCCTGTGCCCCTGTCTGTCACCACCCCTCTTGCAGATGAGCAAGATGAGGAGAGCTCAGGATGGCAGGCACTTATTCATCGCAGTGATTGTCCTTAAGATGGGAAAGATATTAAGTGATGTGTCCAGGTTAATATAATAATGATACTGATAATTTGCCACAGGGATCACACCTCCCATTTGGAGAGGGCCTGTGGGGTGGGCACCGAGCCAGCCCTGGCAGACACTTCTCTGCTTCTGCTCCTCTCTCAGTGGGAGTGTCCCCCCGCCACCCCATCCCCGCCCTTCCCCTCCCCATGGCTGCCTGGCCAGTTCCTTTCATCTTTTTGGTGATGTCACCTCCCCTGTGAGTCCTGCCGGGACTCCTGAGATGCTGAGCTGCTTCCTCCTCAGAGCTCCGGGTGCACCTTACATGCTGGATTGCTGTGCCAACCTCAGGCCTCCTCCTGGCCAGGACTGGGCTGGGATTCCGCTCGTGCTCCAGGCCCCATGCTGTCCGGCACTTGCCAGTGGGAGCCGGCAGGACTGGGCATGAGTCATTCGGCTCCCTGCCCTCTGCAGTCTCGCTCTCTTCCGGCTCATGACTGGCGCTCCTTCCCGAGAAGCTGACTCTTCTGCAGAACCCAGGGCTATTCTGGGGAACCCCTGCTCCACTTAGAGCTGGATTTTGCAAACCTTGGCCCCATCTCCAGGAGCCCTGTGGATCTCAGGGTGCTGACCGGTGTCCTGCCCTGCCTCTCACACCCACAGCTTGGAGACGACCTCCTGGTTCCTTCCTGGAGCCTGCCTGCCCTCTGGCCACCTGCCTGTGCCCAGCTAGGCTGGGTGAAGTCTATAGAACTCCTCAACTGGTCACCCCGTTGGGTGGGTGAGTGAGCCTGGACATGGAAAGGTCCCAGGAATGACCTTGGGCAGCTCAGCCTGGTGAGGACACAGGCACTGGGCCACCTATACAGCTGGAGTGCCTCCAAACTTAGAGTGACTGCAGAGATGATGCTTCAATTCAGTAAGGCCTCCTGGAAGTAGAGAGGGGCTCAGGCCCTCCTGTCATTTGAGGCTCTTGTTACATTTTAAAAACTCCTTGTTGTAGGCTGGGCACAGTGGCAAATGCCTGTCATCCCAGCAGTGGCTCAGGAGGCTGACGCAGGGGGATCCCAAGTTCAAGGCCAGCCTCAGCAATTTAGTGAGGCCCTAAGCAACTTAGTGAGACCCTGTTTCAAAAAATAGAAAGGGGAGGCCGGGCGTGGTGGCGCACGCCTGTAATCCAAGCGACTTGGGAGGCTGAGTCATGAGGATTGCAACTTAGCGAGGCCCTAAGCAACTCAGTGAGACCCTGTCTCTAAATAAAATACAAAAATAGGGCTGGGATGTGGCTTAGTGGCCGAGTGTCCCTGAGTTCAATCTCCGGTTCCAAAAAAAAAAAAAGACAAAACAAAACATAGAAAGGGGGTGCTGGGCTGGGGATGTAGCTCAGTTGGTAGAGTGCCCACTTTGCAAGCACAAGGCCCTGGGTTCAATCCCCAGCACCGCAAAAGAAAAAAAAAAAAAAGAAAGGGCTGGCCATGTGGACCAAAAGCAAGCAAATACACTTGTCAAAGCAGGTCTACAGAAATCAATGTATGTTTGACACGGAAAGTGAACAAATGAGCTCTTTTTTATCATGCACTCGCATGCGGTGCGATGTATTCGTACTACGGACAAGGTGATTAGAGGACTCGCCTTAAGAATATTTATTTCCTTTGACAGATGTCTGAAGCTACAGCTGGAACAGGGGAAAGGTGAGCCTGGATGATCTTGTGGTGCCCAGGGGTTAAAAAGTGCTCCGAGGGCAAAATAATTGAGACCACTGAGTCGGAAGGGCTCCCAGGGGCCAAGCTGGAGCCACGAGCCACGAAAAAAATAGGAGAAGGCAGGATTATAGAATAACCGCCCCGGAATCCAGACTGATGAAAGCAAAGTACCAAATGAATCCCTAACTGAGGAAGAGGGTCCCATCTTCTCAGAAGGATTCCCAGCGCACAGTGGGAGCTGGTGTGCTCTGGACTCAGAGACACCCTCGTCACCAAGAGCATGGGAAGGAGCTGTCACTCAACAGTCAGCTCCTGATGCACATCAGTGCCCTCGCAGGGCCTCCCGTGAACGTCACCAGTGACAGTCAAGTGGACGCCATGTGGCATGCCTTGTCCCCTGTCATGTGATGTGACCGGAAGGGGAACTTCATTGCTGTGGTATCAGAGAGAAACATCCGACGAATCAAAGTTAGAGAACAGTCTCCACCTGGGGAGTGATATTGGCCAAATCCTGTTCTGTCCTGTGCAGGGACCCATATGTGACGACAATCCCCACGGCTCCATAGGATTATAACACACCAGTGAAAAATAAGAAAAAGAACAATCAAAGCGGCACTGACCAGGACTCCTCAAAACTGTCAAGGTCGTGAACAGCACAGGGGACAGGGATGGTGACGGAGCAGAGTCAGGCTGAGTGGGTGCAGGACATGCCCCGGGCTGGATCCTGTGCAACAGCTGCTGGAATCCCAGGAGGACCTGGAGCCCAGATCCACGTGATGTGCTTTGATGGCCTTTTCAAGTTTTGGCGGATGTTCCCGGGTGGTGAAGGAGGAGGACATTAGGGCACCGAGTCTGGGTGAGGGTCTGCGGAACTCTCTATGCTATCTTTGTAGCTTTTGTGTAGACCTAAAGTTCATTCCCAAATCCAAAAATGTGTTTGGGAACAACGCCCATGACGTCATGGGCCTTAGGGACACTGTGTGCTGGAGACGGGCCGCTGCCTGTTCAGTTCTGCTGGCGTGTGTCCTGGGGCCGACTGGGACCTGTTTGGGGAGAACATCCAACGTCTAAACTTGAGGTCTTTCTGTCCAGGGGGCTCTGGTCGGATGATTCTCCTGCCTCCACTTCTCACTGCACCCCAGATCACTGCCCCCCATTCCTTGCTTCTCACCCTTTCCAGCTCCCGCTGGACGGATTAACCTGCAACCCTCGGGAGACTGGGAGGAGAGAGGGAGGTAAGAGCCATCCCCTGGCCATGGGCCAGGTGCCTTAGGCCCGGCTGAGGAGGGGAGCCAGGCTCTGTCCATCAGGCGTTCCTGGGGACCTGGGGACCTGGGGAGGACAGTGCTCCAGGGGAAGGAAGGGCAGGTTTGGAGTGGAAGCTGCTCCCTTCACAGGTGAATCCCACCTGGCATGGAGGGAGAAGGCGGGGCCTAAGAGTGGGCAGAGGTGGCTGTCACTCTCTACCCACCCCTCCCACAGCTGCTGCACCCCAGGGGCCAGAGAGGACTTGTAAAGCCCGGGCTTGTGAAGGGGGTGGGCCCATCTTGGCGTTGGAGGCTCCTTGTCTGCACTGGGGTCACAACTTTGGGGATATACTTAACGCTGCCAGAGAACCCCCCAGCCTTCCCCTCGGCCTGGGGAGGAGGGCCTGGGCTGAGGGGGCTGGCCTGCGTTCCTGCCTTCCCGCCTGGGGGGGAAGGGCCTGCCTTGCGGGCTTCCACACTCAGTCCCGGGCCCCACCCTGGCCCCTCCTGACACTGGCTCCCTGAGGACGGGCCCCATCTCCCAGACCTCTCATCCCCAGGACAGGACCTGGCCCAGAGGTTGGAAAGCCCGTGGGGGGTCACGCAGGTGAGCCCCAGCAGTGGCGGGGTGTTCCTCTGTGTCCACCTCTGCTGACCTCTGCCCACATCTGGTGTCCACAAAGGGCAGTCACAGGCCTGGGGACTCCAGGGAGCCAGCCGTGAAGATTCCCCGGGGAGTGGAGCACTGAAGCCGGGCATGGATGAAGCTGCCATGCAGCCAGACCTCACTGCAGGGTCAGGAACTTGCTGTCTGTTGGGCTGACCTCACTCATGTGGTCAGAGTTGTCACTTACAGATAGGGTGGCCATGGGTCCTGGGGGGCACTAATGTGCAGTTCACAGGCTGGTCAGAAGCCCTGTGGTGCATGCCTGTAATCCCAGAGACTTGGGAGGCTGAGGCAGAAGGATCAAAAGTTTGAGACCAGCCTCAGCAATTTAGTGAGGCCCGAAGCAACTTAGCAAGACTGTCTCAAAATAAAAAATAAAAAGGGCCGGGGCTGTGGCTCCGTGGTAAAGCACCCCTGGGTTCAATCCCAAGGACCAAAAGAAAAGGCCGAGATCTCACTGGCTAATGAGCGTGCCAGAGACTGACAGTACTGGGAGTTTCCTCGCCTTGTTATTTGGTCAGAAGTGGCCTCATCCCAGGGGTGGGGCTTAGCTGGCTTCAGCAAATCAGAAAATCTCATCCTCAAATCAGAAAATTGGTCCAAAAAAGACAACATGGCCCAATTTAGGCCAAACAGAGCTAATGAGTCTCAATTCTGGGTCTTTTCTTCAAGCTAACTGGGAGGCAAACTGTTTCTTACTGATTACAAATGACAAAAGCAAGCAGTGCCAGGAGTTTCTGGCAGCTACCTTGGACACATCATAGGAGGTGGAGCCCAGAGACAGAAAGAGCATAGATCCTCGGTAACCACTGCTGGATCAAACCTTGCCTGAAGCTATCTCTAGTGCGAAGCTTTTAGGTTATGTAAGCCCCATAAATATAGTCACTCTGAACCAAAAATATCCTTTATAAATGGTAACAATAATTACTTAATCATTATTAAGCATATAATAATTACATAAATACACCTTCGGAGATAAAAATCTTATAAACTATGTAGTCTGTATTTGGAGATAATTAAACACACTCGGTGGTGAAAAGCCCAGCAAACTTGGCATCCTTCAAGCTCAGCTATTTGGCACCTGGTTAAACTAAGACCCAGAGAGATCACGAGACTGGTTCAAGATTTTTTAGGAAGGTTTCCTGACTCTCAACCCACTGAGTCTTGATATCGAATGGTAATGGGCGTGCTTGAATTTCTGTGCTTACCCAGTGAAATCATCACTCCATGTTTTTCTCTTTGAGAATGGCAAGAATTCTCTTCATTCCAAATGGGGAGGCAGAAGCCCAGAGAGGCTAAGAGATTTACTAAAGGTCACACAGCAAAGCACTGAGAGTGGTGCTAGATGCCAAATGTCCTGAATGTCACTTTGGGTTTAGCCTCCTCCCCCTCGGCCCTATGCTAGCCACCTCTGCCTCCATTCGGAGAGGAGTCAAGATTAGGGGTGTGGTGGGCCCCTTTTCTGGCCTTCCTTCTTGCATCGGTTGCTGAGTAACGTTGTGAAGCCTGATGAAGAGATTGTGGGCAACAGCGGATGAGTCCTTTCCCCCACCTTAGGAAAATCACGGTTATAAGGCTCAGAGAAAACTTAGGGTATTTGTGTTGCTAGAGGCTCCAAAAGAGAGGGCACCTTAGAAAGATGAGAGGCTGGATGCAGGAGATTCTTCTCACATCCCTACACCCCCACCTGTGGCGCCTGCCCTCTTGTGCCCCAACTGTCTATGGCTCTCCAGCACATTCAACAGCCACAGGGGCGATGTTCATGGCTGCATTGGTGGTGCTCTGCATAATTTGGATTACGATCCACATGGTGCCCTCTGAAGTTGTGCAGTGTACAACTTGCACAACCCTACGTGGCAGCCCTCAGTTGCATTTCTCAATGCATTTGGGTGATCAAATAATTTTCACAGCAATTGATGACCTTGCAGATAAATTTTTTAATAAGAAAAAAACATTTTATGATTTTTATAAGGTGCTGAAGATATATTGATAAAATTTATCTTACTTTAGATCAGTCTGATCCCAGAAATTGTATTAAGAAGTCTACAGATAGCTGGGCATGGGGTGCACCCCTAAAATCCCTGCTTCTCGGGAGCTTGAGGCTGGAGGATGGCACATTCCCATTCAGCCCTGGCAACTTGGCAAGACCCTGACAGAATAAAGACTAAAAAAGGCTGGGGGTGTAGCTTAGTGGTCAGGTACCCCTGGGTTCCATCTTGAGTACCTCCCCCCACCAAAAAAAATTACATGTACCCAGGTATAGTGGTGCACACCTGTAATCCCAGCTACTCAGGAGGCTGAGGCAGGAGGATTGCAAGTTCAAGGCCAGCCTCAGCAATTTAGTGAGGCTGTGTCACCACATAAATAAATAAATAAATGGGACTGGGGACGTGGCTTGGTGGTCGTAGTGAGCACCTCTGGGTTCAGTCCCCAGTGTGGGGGTGGGGGGCGTTGACGTATAAACAGATTGATTATTTTTAAAGGCTACTTTTGATTGTTTTCTATTTAATAAGCAGGGCCTACTGTTTAATAGAATTTAAATTAATTTCATGAGGAAAAAGCAGGATTTATAGGCAAATGAATTAGGAACGATTGGTCAGGCTTGATTTAAGAACTGCACGTACCCCGACATCATCGCTGCAGATTGAAACCTCCGTGCTGTGAAATCTTCACGGACGGATTTGGTTGCTTTTACTAACTCCAAAGAAGTCTTGCATCTTTGGAGTCATTTCTGTGGCTGATTTGGTTATTTTAAAAACAAATTTTGTGCTTTGTTTCTAAATGAAGAGATAAGAGAGAAGATACCACTTCCTCAAATAACCCGGGGCCGTTCGGAATAGCTGTCATTTGCAAAAGATGAAAAGCCAAAATGGCTGCATTTTCTCTTTTTGCTCTCCATTTTTGAAGTAGGAGAAACATCTCGATGCTCTACATCAGATTAAAAAAACAAAACCAGGTGATACATTAGCAATGGAAGGGCGTAAAAGTGCAGGTGTGTGTGCAGTGGAAAATGGATCTCCTCCATGGTCCTGCGAGAGCTGCTCTCCGGGGACATTTGGAGTTTGCAGTTTCTCATGTGTCTTTCCCAGAAGAATCTGTGCATCTGTGAGCAAATATCTGCACATGCACATCCACCTTTGTTTGTCTTTATTTTGTTGTATTTGTTGTTGTTATTATTATTATTATTATTTTTATTATTGGTACTGGGGATTGAACCCAGGGACACTTAACCACTGAGCCACATCCCCAGCCCTATTTTGTATTTTATTGAGAGACAGGGTCTCCCTGAGTTGCTTAGGGTTTCACTAAGATGTTGAGGCTGGCTTTGAACTCGCAGTCCTCCTGCCTCAGCCTCCCGAGCTGCTGGGATTACAGGCATGTGCCACTGTGCCCAGCTATTGTTATTATTATATTTTGTGGTGCTGGGGATGAAACCCAGGGCCTTGCACATGCTAGGCAAGCTCTACCTCTGAGCTGCACCCCAGCCCTGTTTCTCTTTATTTTTATACAAAGTCCTCTCTGCAGCCATCTGCACTTTGCTTTTCGCATTCGAGAATGTTCTGAGATCATTCTAATTAGTACACATGAATGATGCTGTCTCAATTCTGTTGGCAGTTGAAGAAAACCCTTCTATCGTAAGGACGTGCGGTGATGTATCCCAGCAGGGTGTGACTGACAGACATCTAGGTTGCTTCTGGTTTTTAGCTACTACAAACAGAACTGCAGCATATTCCCCCTCCACTCAGCACTGTACTGGTGCATCGCAGGTGTGTCAGTCAGCTTTCCATCACTGGGACAAAATGCCTGAGATAAATCAACTTATAAGGAGGAAAGGTGTATTTTTTTTGTTTTTTTTTTTGGGGGGTTTTTTTTGGTACTGGGGTTTGAATTCAGGGGCACTCCACCACTGAGCCACATCCCCAGCCCTATTTTGTATTTTATTTAGAGACAGGGTCTCACTGAGTTGCTTAGGGCCTCGCTAAGTTGCTGAGGCTGGCTTTGAACTCTCGATCCTCCTGCCTCAGCCTCCCAAGTGCTGGGTTTACAGGCATGTGCCACTGCGCCCGGCTGGAAAGGTGTATTTTGACTGGTTTCAATCCGTGATCACTTGGCCACATTGTCATTGGGCTAGTGGCAAGGTGGGAGTGTGCAGAAGAAGCTTCTCACTTCATGGCAACCAGGAAGGGGTGAGAGAGAGAGAGAGAGAGAGAGGGGAAGGGGCCAGGGCCCATTAGCCCTTCAAGGGCATACCCTGGGACCTTACTTCCTTCCACCTGGCCACACCTCCCAGTAGAGCCTCAGGCTGAAGTCCAGGCCCTGAACACGTGGGAGGCATTTCAGATCTAACTATGGCAGCAGGATGAATTCCTCTTGCTCAGTCAGGGGTGCCTTCGCTTGCTGACTGTGATGATGAAGTGCGGCCATCGGGGCTGAAGCAGCAGAATGTGTTGCCTCCTGGCTCTGGGGCTGCACGTCCAAGGTCAAGGTGTCGGGCAGAGCTGATTCCGTCGAGGGCTTCGAGGGCCTCTCCCTGGGTCCAGGTGGTTTGGGTTCCTGGCTTGTGGCTGTGCTGTTCCCATGGAGTGCTCCCGGGTGTCGCTGTCCACGTTGCCTCCCCTTTTGATGAAAAGACACCACCCGGATGAATTGGGGGCCCACCCCAGTCCAGCAGCACCTCATTTAAGTCATGGCATCTGCAGGCCCTGCTTCCAAATTAGGTCACGTTCTGAGGTATTGAGGGTGACCAGCATTCCTTTCTTTTTCTCGTACCAGGGATTGATGTAGCTCTACCTCCAAGCTAAGTCTCAGCTCTTTTTAATTTTCTTATTTTCAGACAAGTTCTCATTAAATTGCTGAGGCTGACCTCGACCTGGCAATCCTCTTGCCTCAGCCTCCCAAACAGCTGGGATGACTGGCATGTGCCCCTATGCCCAGCTCGTGGGTTATGATTTCACCATATGAATTTGGGTGATATGATTCAACCCGCAAAGTCAAGCCCCTGAGCATTGACTTGTATTATCATTACTTTTTGGATGGAACCCAGGCCTCACACACTAGGCGAGTGCTCCATCACTGAGCCACATTCCCAGTCTGGCATTCACTTTTAGAAAAATATTGCTAAATTACTCTTCATAGAAATTGTGCCATTTCCTTCCCACAAGCAATGATGCAAACAGTCTATGTTGCGGGAACACAGCCGGCCAACACCGTGGCCGCCAGACCTTCCCATCCCTGGAGTCGGGTGGGAGAGAAATGGCCTCTCCTGGAGTCTGCCTCCCCGCCCTCTCTGAGTGAGGGAGGAGCGCCTTTCATCTATTGGAGATGGATTTGCATTGCTTTTTGAGACCAGTTGTCTATATCCTTTGCGGGTTTCTCTGTTGAATGATTGGCTTTTTATCTTCCTTGATTTGGAGGAGCTCTTTGGGATCTTTTTCAAATATTTTCTTTTCCCGCTAGTTGATTGTTATTTGACTTTGTATATTTCTTTTGAATTCTTCTTCTTTTTTTTTAAACTTGGGAAAATGTTCAGTTTTATGTAGACAAATAATTCATTTTCTCTTATGAAATTGGGATTTTCTGTGATTTTTTAAAGAAATTCTTTCATTTTAAGATGATGAAACAGATTTTCCCACTTTTTTCATAACACATTCTTTTTATTTTTTATTTTTTTTTAGGTGTGGGGGTACTACCAGGATTGAACCCAGGGGCACTCGGCCACTGAGCCACATCCCCAGCCCTATTTTGTATTTTATTTGGAGACAGGGTCTCACTGAGTTGCTTAGAACCTTGCTTTAGCTGAGGCTGGTTTTGAACTCAAGATCCTCCTGCCTCAGCCTCCCGATCTGCTGAGATAGATTATAGGCATGCACCACTGAATCTGGCCACATTTCTGGTTTGGGGTTTTTATGTAAATTTTTTTTTTTTTGGTTATTCTTAGTTGTAGATGGACAAAATACCTTATTTTATTTATTTATTTTTATGTGGTGCTGAGGTTTGAACTCAGGGCCTTACACATGCTAGGCAAGCACTCTGCCACTGAGCCACAACCCCACCCCCAACATTCCTGGTTTTTATGTGCTGTGTTTTTGCTCCACTGGAATGCATTTGGCCCAAGATGTAAGGAAGAGACCTAATTTAAAAATCCTGGTGGATGGAAGCTTCATTGTTCCTAGCAACATTTATCAGCCAATGTACTACAATCATGATCAGATACCAGCAGTGAATAGGTAAGGGGGAGTTACAGAAATATTTTTGTTAAAAAAATTCTTGCCTGGTGTATTTCAGCATCCAAGTTGTCTGGGGTTTTGGTCTTTCATCAGTCATCCATTATGGGCAGAGTACCACACATTTCTTATTATAATAAAAGGAATGTAAAATCATTTCGTAAGCAAAACTACCCCAGGGACTGGCAGTGTTCCACTGAGTGATAAAAAGACTGCATCGTGTGACTCCTCATGTGACCAGCACCATCTCCAGGACAGCTCCACTTAAAAAGTTAATGAACAAGTATCTATTAATTGGTTAAAATATAGAAATAGAAACAGACACTCATTTCTATTTCCAGTTGCATTTAGTAAAAAACCCCGTGGAGGTGCTGGGAGACCTTGGGCCTCTGGGGAGGTTGGTGGGGTCTGCCATGGGAGTAACCTGCTTCCTCCCCCTCGGCCACTTTCCTCCTCAGTTATAAAAGGAATAATAAGCTGGGCGTGGTGGTGCACACCTGTAATCCCAGCACCTGGGAGGCTGAGGCAGGAGGATCGCGAGTTCAAAGCCAGCCTCAGCAACTTAGCGAGGCCCTAAGCAACTCAGTGAGACCCTGTCTCTAAATAAAATACAAAATAGGGCTGGGGATGTGGCTCAGTGGTGGAGTGCCCCTGGGTTCAATCCCCAGTACCAAAAAA
>JAJEJO010000932.1:93897-125623 GCA_020662805.1 Glaucomys volans | reverse complement strand
AAAAAAAAAAAAAAAAAAAAAAAGGAATAATAACTGAACGATCATACCAGGGGAACAAGAATTGTAGGGTCTGTAGTTTATGGGAACAGGGAGGGGGCGCTTAGAGATTACAGAGGGCTGAGTGTGGCTCAGTGGTAGAGCTCCTGCCTCCACACAGGAGGCTCTGGGTTCAAGTCCCAGCACTGCCAAAAAAAAAAAAAAAAAAAAAGTTACAAATAAATTCAGCACTTGCCCGGAAGGATCTGGGAAGGGACCTTGGAGGTTGAACTTGGCCAGCTTCCTGCAAACCCTTGTGTGACAGTGGTGTCAGCTCTGCGAGACTCTGGGGAACAGGGAAGGAGGTGGTGTCTTCTGCATCTGGTGCCTGGTTGGGGTGCAGCAGGTGTGTCTCCGGACTACACAGCCAGGTGTGCAAGAACCTCACTTCCTCTCCACGCAACCTGCCTGACATCCTGTCTTTGGACCATGTGAAGTTTTCTATCCACCCTGCCTCAGCCTCCAGGCAGTGGGGATTCCAGGCATGGGCCTGCCCGCTGGGCTCGGTGTCCCTTTCTGAAGGTCCCCTCCAACCTCCAGCTCTCCCCTGCTTGTGAGCCGTGTGCAGGACTTTGAGGTCTTAGGATTTTGAAGGTGCCGCTCGCTGCTTGTAAAGAGGTCTGCACTGGGCCCGGGGCTCTGGTTGAGGCTACCCGGAGGTCCTGCTCTCTGGAGAGGGCAATGAGCCGTGGTGGCCGAGAGCATGGTATTATGTGCCAGATAGAGTCGGGTTCGAATCCTGCAAAGTCTTGTTTTACCTGCAGAACCAGGAGGAGGATGACAACACCTCCCTCAAAGAACTGGGGTGAAAAATTAAGTGTCACAGTGTGTGTGAAGCGCGTGGCACAGTGTCCCCGCCCACACAGAGATATGTTCACTGAGGTCCTGCCTGTACTCTTGGTCTACTAGATGGCAAAACCAAGGTCCCAGACACGGTGGACGGCCAGAGCACTGTCCCCATCCAGCCTCCCTTCCGCAGCAGGGTGAAGGCACAGAGAGCACATGTATCCAATTGTCACGTGACTCAGAAGTAGAAGCAGGGGCTGTTTTTTTTTGTTGTTTGGTTTTCCTGGTGCTGGGTACCCAGGACTGCTCTACCACCGAGCTGTGTCCCCAGCTCAAAATCCCCCAAATCAAAAATAAAGATGTTTTAAATTTTGAGACAGGGTCTCCCTAATTTGCCCAGGCTGGCCTTGAATTCATGATTCTCGTTTCTCAGCCTTCCTGTAACTTAGGGTCGCAGACATGTGCCACCACACGTGGCAGCAGGAATGGGTAAATTTTTTTTTTTTTTTTTTTTTTTTTGCGGTGCTGAGATTGAACCCAGGCCCTTGTGCATGCAAGGCAAGCAGTCTACCAACTGAGCTATATCCCCAGCCCAGGAATGGGTATTTTAAATGACCAAAGAAGGTCCCCAGATCACCCAAAGCAGATGATAAACCAACACACCTGCAGTAAACAGGGATGGATGTAAAATGTAAAGATTTTGCATGAAAAAGGTTTTGTATGAATGTTCAATATAATTCTATATTACTGCCCCAGACTAAGTTGATCTCAGGCTGCATCTATAGATGTATAGGGTTGAGGATGAAGGAGGTGATAGCTAGAGTATTGTATTCACTTCTGGTTGAATATGACCTATGTTTGAAGAGGCAGGGAGAGAAGACAGTCCAGTTTTGGGAGGGCAAAGAACTGTGTGGAGGAACTGGGGACACTGAACTTGATGAGAAGACAAGGCGGAGGGGTAGGCTGCCGGGCTCCACTGTTCCTCGCGGAGACGAGGAGCTGAGAACCAGTTCTGGCTGTCAGAACTGTCTGGAAATGAAAAGATTGCTCTCAGAGGTAGTGAACTCCCCATCACCAATGGTATGCAAATAGATTGGAAACAGGATTCCTGCTTCCAGTTCTCAGAAGATTTTAGCAAAAATACTAAACCACCATTAGACCCAGTTTTCCCACTCCTTGGTTTATACCCAAAGGACTTAAAATCAGCATACTACAGTGACGCAGCCACATCAATGTTTATAGCAGCTCAACTCCCAATAGCTAAAATATGGAACCAATCTAGATGCCCTTCAACAGATGAATGGATAAAGTGAAAATGTGATGTATATATGTATATATACACACACACAATGGAATATTACTCAGTTTTAAAGAAGAATGGAATTCTGGCATTTGCTAGTAAATGGATAGAGTTAGAGGATATCCTGCCAAGTGAAAATAAGCCAAATCTAAAAAACCAAAGGCCGAATGTTTTCTCTGATATGGGGAAGCTAATTCACAATAAGCAGGGTGTGGGGATAGAGAAGAATAGAGTTACTTTATGTTAGGTAGAGGAGAGTGAAGAGAGGGGAAGGGGTATGGGGGAAGGAATGATACTAGAGTGAAACAGATATTATTTATTTATTTTTTTGCGGTGCTGGGGATCAAACCCAGGGCCTTGTGCTTACATGGCAAGCACTCTACCAACTGAGCTATATCCCCAGCCCAGAAACAGACATTATTACCTCAGGCACATATATGACTGCGTGACCGATGTGATCCTGCAATATGTATGATCAGAAAAATGAAAGATCGCACTCCATTTATTATTTTATTTTATTTTATTTTATTTTTTATTTTTTGGTACTGGGGATTGAACCCAGGGGCACTCGACCACTGAAGCCACATCCCCAGCCCTATTTTGTATTTTATTTAGAGACAGGGTCTCACTGAGTTGCTTAGGGCCTCGCTAAGTTGCTGAGGCTGGTTTTGAACTTGCGATCCTCCTGCCTCAGCCTCCCAGGTGCTGGATTTACAGGCGTGCGCCACCACGCCTGGCTTGCACTCCATTTATGTATGATCTATCAAAACGTATAAATGCATTCTATTGTCATGTACAACTAATTAAAACAAATAAATTAAAAAACACTAGACCCTACTGACAAAATCCTTGTTGGCTATGTATACATGTATGATAGTCAACAAAGGTATCATCTGTGATTCTCTTATTTTAAGACATACTTTATTATTATTATCACTATTAATAATAATGTTAATACCCTTGGTCGTGTTGGGGATCAAAGCTAGGGCCTCATGCACGTAGGAGAGCACACTACCCTTGACCTACACCCTCAGCCCCAAAGTGTAGGTCAATATCACAACTGGGACTATTTTACAATCCTTGTGTTTGCTGAATACATCCTTCTTTCCAGAAAAGTTTTTATTTGAATCAGGAAACAAAGCGTATCGTCCGGGAAGTTCTCTGACAACTCGTGTTTCATCACACACTTGTGTCATTGGAATGAATAGCTTGAATTAAAAAAAAATAAAAATAAAAAAAAAAAAGCCTTCTCTTCTTAGTGAGCCAGGCTCCATCTACTGAATCCATCACCTGGGACATTCCACCTCGGAGCGTCTGTCCTGGCATCTGAAATCATTTGAGTGGAGACAGGTTATTAAACCACTCTTAACAAATACAGAGCAGCAGGTTCTTGGCCGGGGAGCCGATTCCACTTAGCAAGAGGTTATTCCTTCCAAGGATGAGAAGCTACTTCATGAAGGGAATTTGGAGGGGGCTTTTGTTCTGTAGGGACAACATCTGGATTTGAATGCGCGCGTGCTGAAAGCAGATTTCTCATAATGGACCAAACTCAAAACACTCAGAGCACAAGGACCCGTGAGCTTTCAAAGGGAGACGCTGGGCGCGACTGGCCCACCCGCGCGGCCCTGGAGGTGGGCGGGGGGCTCCTGGCCCCGCGTGCCGAGACTCCCACCAGCCTGCCCCCCCCCGGTCCGGGGAATTGGGACCTGAATTCATTTCAAAAACTTTTGTGGTTTCGGGGGGCTTTTTTTTTTTTTTTTTTTTTTTTTTTTTTTATTAAGAGCTGCCAAGGAGCCTCGGCTTGGAGGGAGGAAGGAGCCAGGCCAAGGCCGCGGGCGCAGCCTCCCCGCTGCGCTCCCCAGACTCACTGCGGCCACCTGCGCACGGTGGGGGCGGACTCCGGGCCCTTGGGGGCCAATCCCTGCTCTACCAGTCATCTCTGCCGCGGCCTTGGGGAAGTTGTGTAACCCCGGGCCCCGCGACGCCCTTTCCTGGAGCCGGAGCTGGAGCGAAGCCCCTAGGGCCTTGACATCAGAGGTGACGCGAGTCATGACTCGGCAGAGGTTGGCCACTCCCTTTCCCACGTCCGGTTGCACTGGGTGGGTCCCCGGTGGGTCCCCTCCCACCAGGTGGCCTGGCCCCTCCAACAGCTCTTCCGTTGTCCTGCACCCCAGGGTCCCCAGGACCTACCTACCGGACCCTCTCTAGGCCTTAGGACCCCTGCTGTCCCCTGTGTGACACAGCCCCATCCTAGGACTGGCCTGTGGCGCTCCCTCCTGGTGACTGCAGGAGGCTAGTACCCTGAACAAAAGGAAGTCCCTCCTGGGGGTCTAATCTCCATCTCTTGGGGGCCTTCCTAAGGGAGTGAGGGGCAGCTGAAGGTAGCTTATTCTCTCTTCCACCTTACAACATGGAGTCCAGGCAGGTAGTTTAGTTTTGCTGGGCTGGGCCATCTTGAGGCCCAAATGGAGGGCACTAGCTGGAATGGGCCCTAGGCAGGATTTCTGCATGAATGGGCCTTGTGGAGAGTAGGTCTGGGGACTGTGAGGGTGGCGTGCATGTGTGGGGGGTTCTCACCTAGACGTGTGAAGGACTTGGGGGATCAGGGAAGGAAGGAAGGAAGGTTAGGGCTTTGTGGAGGAGAACTTGAGGGTGGGGAGCCTGGGCCTGAAGGACAGGTCTCTGTGGCCCTCAGCCTCACCCTGTGGTGGGCTCAGCCCCTACCCTGCCCCCCTGACCCCATTTTCCCTCCACCAACATTGGTGAAGGGCCTTTTTCATAAGAAAAGAGAAAGCAAGAGGGTTTCGATTGAAACATGAGCAGAACTTCCCAATTAAGAGGAACATCTGACATCTGGCCTCACAGAGGGGTGCAGAGAAGGGACCCTCCCGTTTGGAGAGTCCCAGGGGAAGAGGGGTGTGGGGGAGCAGGAGAGTGACCTCCTGTAGCTGACTGCAGGTGCCAGCAGCTAGAGGGCAGTCCTTGGGGTCCTGGGACTGGAAGGCCTCTCGTGAGGTTCTTGGTGGCTGTGGCCTTTGGGGATGGGAGGAATCTGTGCAGGTGGGGAAGGCCAGGGGTCATCGCCACCGTACGACCCTGCCTGGTGAACTCAGGAGCTTGCTCCCCTCTCAGCCTGCTCCTCTCTGCCCAGTCCCTGGCCCTGTGGGGACCTTGTGGCTCCCCTCCCTGGGCTCCACCCCCAGCAACAACAACCAGCGGCACCTACTGGCACATCCCTAGTGCCCAGTGGATGCTGGAGGACTTGGACTGACTGGGACAGGGGCCCAGGTCTTCCTTGGGTCAGCTCTGTGTGGCTTTTGAAGGCCTGGGCAGGTGCAGGAAGAGAGCAGAGGCTGGGCCCTGAGGCTGGACTGACAGGCCGGATGGGCTACCTCTCATTCTCTGATGTCCCCATTTAGATCCACCCTCATCACTGTGCGGGAGGCTCCCATGCCCCTCTGCCCCACAGCTGGCTCTGGATTCCCTGGCAGCACCCCTGACCCCAGGGCCTCCTTGCTTCCTCCGCCTGGGTTCTGATGCCCACACTGGCTGCCCGTCGCCCTGCTGGACTCTGACACCTGGCCAGGCTGCCTCCCTACCTGGGCCCCCTTCTCTCCCTCCCACGCCACCTGCCTCAGGTCCTGTGTTCCCCATGCTCACCCCACAAGACATTTCCTTTGCAGCACCTACTCATTTTAGGACTAAATGGTTCAGGAAGAAACGAGAGAGGAGAAGACCAGCAATGGTTTTGAACAAAAATATTTTGAGGGAATTTTTGTGCTAGCAAAATTTTGGAGAGAAAATATAAGCTAGAGAGACCTGGTGGAAGAGACAGTGCAAGAAGAGAGGCAGAGAGAGAGCAGAGGGAGAGAGATGAGGGTCGGGGGCAAAGGACGGGGCAGGCAGGTTTGCGCCTGGAGTCCCACCTGCTTGGTCCTCTCTGAATTGACATCTGTCCATAAGTCCTAGGGGTTCCTTGATGTACAAATTGGAAACTGCTGGAAAAGCATTCTGCCTGCAATAGCTGAGTGGTACGTCACAGCACCAGAGTGTCTTCTCTGAGCTCCCTGAGAAGTTGTCCCCAGGCAACTCCTGCAGCCAGCCAGACAGGCTGGGTGGAGCTTGAGGGCAGCCTGCCTGGAGGAGAGGTCTCCCAGGAGGGACTGGGCCTGAGCCGGTGCAGGGTGTCCTCCCAAGCCTGTGGAAAGTGGATTGGGGTCTGCAGGATTTCCACATGCGAGGGATGGGGAAGACACGCTTCCTCCCCTGACCCCCCAGTCCATGCCCATTGGTGACCCTCAGTGCCCCAGCTCTGTCCCCTCCATGGTGACCTCCAGGAACAGGACTTGAGGATACGCCTCTGACCTGTTGGTGCTCTCATCAGCCTGCGCGGCACTCTAGTTTACAAAGCACGTTCACATCGCCGCTTGCTGTGAGTTCATCTTTGCAGCCACTGGTAAGAAAATGTACCATTACTGAATTCCCTCGGTAGAGAAGAAGTTAAGGATCAGAGGTTGTGTAAATGGCCCTCTGCCAAGGCCTGGAAACCCAGACTGAATCCGCCCACCTCCCTTAGGCCTTTCCCACCCGGTCCTCTTTATAATGCTAATCGAGGTGATGAGCTTCCTAGCCTCGGAAGGGGCAAGTTAGGGCTGGGTTGGAAGTCAATTTTCAGGCAGGTCTTAGGGACTGGCCAGGAAAACTGGTCACAGGGGCATTTGGAGCAGGATGGCCATTTGATTCCTCTTTCCGGTAAAGGTGCCTTTAAGAATGAGAGAATGCTGAGGTGCAGTACCCTTGCCCCCATCAGCTGCAGACCTCCAGACACCCTCCTGGCTGCTGTGGCTCCTGTGGATGCATGAGCCACCCCTGGGCATCTGTGTGCTCAGTATTCCACGAAGTTTATTTTATTTTTCTATCTTCACGACACCATGTGGCTGATGGACTTATGATTCCCATTTTATTGATGGAGAGACTGAGGTCCAGAAGAAACTTGTTCAAGAATACACAGCTGCCTGGTGTTGGTTCTGGGCTCTGAATCCCAGGAGGTTGATCTCCCTTGAATGGATTATCATAAAATTGCAATGAATCGGTTTGAACCACAGGAATGGTGCCTTGGAATGGGCTCCCCAAGATCTCCTCCCAGTCTCTCTTTAGCATGGGGGATGCCATTAGAAGGATTTTTTTGTGTGTGTGTGGTGCTGGGGATTGAACCCAGGACCTTATGCTTGCAAGGCAAGCACTCTACCAACTGAGCTTTATCCCCAGCCCTAGAAGGAACTTTGAATAACCAAGGGAGAGAGGGCCATGTTGCAGGAGAAAGGAGATGCCTCCGGCAGAAGGGATGTCCTGGGAGCCTGCAGTGGAAGCACCGCAGCAGGATGGGACTCGTCAAAGCCTAGTGTTGAGCTCCAGCTGTATACCAGGCTCAGTTTTGTTTTCAAGGTGTTACTCTATTTAATCCTCACCTGTTGGCTAAATTCTACTGTGACTTCTTTTTTCCAGATGAGCGAGATTCGCCCACCATGACACAGCTGGCAAGTGCCCGAGCCAGGCACATCCCCAGGTCGCCTGCTTCCCAGCCTGCAAGCTTCATGGAGGTGGGTGGCCTCGGGGAAGGAGGGTGCTCCTGGCACGGGGGGCGCCTCTGCCCTGCGCCCTCCAGGCTCTCCAGGGGCCAGTGTTCAGGGGAGAGGGTGCGTGGTCCAGCCCTCTGGGGACCGTGCCCCCAGAGTGTCCCTGGGCTTCCTGCTCTGCATCTCGGCGGGCGGCTCGGAGAGGGCAGAGTCGGAGCTGGGGTCCCCGCTGCCCTCTGCGGCAGCTCGTTTCCATTCATTTTCTTTAAATGCTTCTCGCTCTGTTTTTAAATCTAATTTTTCAGCTTCTTTTTTATCTTCACTCAAGTTGCTTTAATGAAACGAAAATGTGTCTGTTTCCCTCTGTTGGAGCTGCCCGGGGAATTTCAATATAAAACAAACAAGTTGGCTTTTAAAATTAAAATTTTATGGGTGGCATTTCCTCATTTAATGGGAGGCACAAAAGGCTGGAGTAAAACCAATTAACATGGGGTTGGGACTCGGTGTTCAGCAAAATTAAACGACAGGCGCACGGTGTGCCAGGAGCGGCGAGCGCATGCGCGCGGGGGGGGGGGGGGCAGGTGTGGTGGTGGCTTGCCCAGGTGCATCCCAGTCGGGCACCAGCACGTGCAGACACCCGCCCTCAGCTCCCTGGCCTGCCCTTGCCACCGACCCGGTGCCCAGGGCCCCGGGCACCTTTCCCTGCCCATTCCCATGGTGGGCGATTGTTGGGGGTGAGAGGACAGGGGGGCTGCCTCGGAGCTCTGGAGTCCTGGACACCGGTTCTGGAGAAGTATTGGTGAAAGGAGCCTCGGCCTCTGCCAAGGCCAGGTCTCGCTTGCGGGGATCGTGAGTCCTGGGCACATGCAGGCGGGATCTGTCTCCGTGACAGCTATGCCCCAAGGCCAGACAGTGCCCGGAGCGCACCAGGTGCTCCACACATCCCCGAGGGCTGGCGGAATGGCCTTACCTGGGCAGGCAAGGTTAAAGGCAGGCCTGCTCTGCCATGAGTCCCTCAGGGTGCTCGTTGCCCAGCGCAGGAGGTGCTTAGGGAAGAACAGGTGAAGAGGCCTTCGGAGACCTGGGGGGAAGGGCTGCGGCACAGCTCAGGGCATCTGCCAGGGCACAGTGCCAGGAGGGAGATGGTGAGGACGCAGGTGAGGGGCGTATGGTTGAATCTGGCCAGAGAGTGAGCCACGGTCGGGGAAGAGCCTTGACAGGGGCAGGAAGCCCCTCGGGATAAATGTGACCAGGAGCCTTGACTTCACCGTGCAGACTCTGGAGACTCATGGAAAGGTTCCAGAGAGGCATATGGGGTCACAGGAGACTGATTCTGCAGGCTGGTGGGAGGGAAAGGAAAGGCCAGCCACATGTGGTGGCCTTGGTCCAGCTGAGCTAAAGACCCACCTGTGGCTGCTGGGGGAGGGGTGAGAAGGTGTGAGTGACCTGGGACCTTCCCTGAGCAGGAGACCTGGAGGAGGAGCAGGTGGGAAGCCTGAGGACACCAGCAGGCCCCCTCCAAAGACTGAGCTGTGCTGAAGACACAGGGAGCTGGACGGACTCAGAATGACCAGACCCTGTAACTGCAGGGAGGGACACGGGATCACCGCCTCCCATGCAGCCCCCAGGGAAGCAGGTTTCATCTGGGGGCAAAGGACTCGGTCACCTCATCTGTTTCCTTCCTCTCCTCCCCTGGCTGATCCTCTCTGTTCCCCACTGGGACAGTCCTTGCCCCACCCTTTCTGCCCCCTGGGCTCCATTCTATGGAGAAGACTCCTCTGTTACTAGAACCCCCATATCATGGGGGAGGACAAATTCCCCACTCCTTTCAGGAATCAGGCTGGTGGCCATGACCATCATCAGCAGTCCGACCTTTAGACCCAGGGTCCTGCCGGCCGCAGGGAGACCTCCAGCCAGGTGCTGACAGAGGGTGACAAGTCTAGTCTTGGGGGACTGTAGGGTGTTTCTCTGTGGGGACATGGAAGGAAGGGACTTCCTGATGCAGATCTGTCTGGACCATTCCCATCGAAGGGTCCCATTGAAGGACCATTCCCTCCACGGCCTGCAGGAAGATCAGGTGAGGGTGTCTGTGAGGCCAATTGGAGGGCCTTCTGAGGTTTATTCTGCAAGCTTCTGGGAGGCCTGTTTGAAGGCCTGAAGTCTGGGCTGGCCTGAGGGCCAGTAGCAAAAGGCCCAAGGCCAAGGTTGACACTGACCCTTCTCCCTCCGTATAGCAGGAAGAGTCAATTGGTCAAGCTTGAAGTATGTTCTTATGGCTGGGGGCGGCAGAGTGGCTGCCACCAAACCACACAACAGTTGACCAGAGCCTCCACTTCAGCCAGCTGACTGACCTTGCCCCATCTGGCTCGGGCAGATCCCTCTTCAGGATCACAACACTTACCCACACCTTCCTGGGGAAAGGGCCATGGCAGAATGGGTTTTTAAGTATGAATAGGAGTTTATCTGGTGAACAAGATAGGGAAAGGCAGTATTGACTGAGTAACACCAGTGAAGGCAGAAATGGGAAACCATTCTCTGTGGGTCAAGGCAACTACAAGTACGTAGTTTTTCTGGAGTTTAGAGCCTGCAGGGTCAGCCATGAGTGTCGTGTGAAATAAAGTAAGAGGAAGAGCCTCACCAACTCTGCTCTGCTACTCAAAATGAGGCGTTCTGCAAACACCTGCCGCGTGAGCTGAGATGCTGGTGTTGCATTGTGAACCGGAAGAGTGTTTATAAAAATGTTAATTAATATATTTAGGGAGCAGGTAGATGAAGTGTGAGAATGTGGAGATGTAGCAGACAATTAAAAGACCTGCTAATTTCTCTCATGAATTCACATGGGAGGAAATGTTTGTAAACTGAGAATTCTAATTACTCTTCTCCCTCACACCTCTTCTCAAATCAGTGCATTGCAAACGCATGATCAGATCTGTTAGAAATATGGTCGATTTCTTGATGTATAGGTTCTGGCTTGGTACAGAGCAAGGCGAAGGAGCTCATCATGCCAACAGGCTTAGCCAGTACCCAGGATGTGCAGTTCCCTGGAGCTGAAGGTTGGGAAGCAGGATGAACCTCAATCCATCCTGAGCCTGTGACTCCTAACCCAGGCCAGCCATGTTGGATGTCCACCCTTCTCCAAATCCTGGGAGGGAGGAAGCCCCTTGAAGAGAGCTTCCCTTTGACCAACCATCAAGCAAAATTCCTGAGCTTCACTTCTGATCTGTAATTAGAGGCATCATCCATTGGGTTCGTAAGTGTGGATATGAGTTCTCCTGGTGAACGAGATAGAGAAGGCCATCACTGACCAAGGGACAGCAGTGAAGACAGACTGTGTCCCTCTCCATCCTGAGCTGCATTTCTGATTGGACTAACTTGGGTCATGTGGGTGGGGATTGCCTGGCCTCTCTGACGGAGGTCTGGAAAAAGTGCCCATCCTCCTACCAGTCAGGTGTTGAGGCTTGAACCGAGGATCTCACGCATGCTAGGCGAGCGCTCTACCTCTGAGCCACAACCCCACCCCTACTATATATTTTCTTTGGGCTACTTGCTTGGTCACTAGCCTCTCTGCTTGCCAATATATATATTTTTTCTATAGTTGCTCAAAAGCTTGACACATTTAATAGTGACAAAGAACACACGTAGCTTAGGTAGTGGCACACGCCTATAATCCCAGCTGCTCAGGAGGGCCAGCAGGAGGATTGTAAGTTCAAGACCAGCCTGGGCAATTTAGCAGGACCCTGTCTCAGCATGAAAAATAAAAAAGGCTGGGGCTGAGGCTCAGTGGTAGAGCACTCTGGGGTTCAATTCCCCAGAACCACAGAACGAACAAACAAACAAAACCAATGACCAAAAATTTCAGTTGATGTGATAAGAGAGAAAACATAATTATGAAATTTATGGGAAAATTATCATCCTTTGTCAAAGAAGCAATTCTATAACTGGAAAACCCAATAAAATTAATAACAATTAATTATAGCAAATGAGAGTTTAGTAAGATGTCAGGTACAAAATAATGAAAGTTTAAAGTTGTTAAAAATAACAGCAAGGATCAGTTTTAAAATATTATAGCAGGTTATCTGGAGAAGGTGGTCTTTCATTTTATTAAATCAAGGAGGAAGCTCAGTTTGGAGCAGAAGTCTTCTAGAAACCATATTTGCTTTGGAGGTGTGGATGCTCGGGACCCTGAGTTACACCTCCCACTCCTATTGTAGGAAGATCACCAGCAAGGCAGACACAACCTGCTGCTCTGGGAGGAGTCTTGCAAGAAGAAATTCAGTGCTGGGATACAAATGGCTGGCTGTGGATGGGACCTGACTTCATTGCCTGGGGCAGGAGCAGAGGGGAGCAGGGATAAAGTGCAGGGAGCCTGAGGCTGTGCCCCCATACGACAGGGACTCCGAGACTGGGTGTAGTGCCGGGGTCCCCAGGAATGCTGAGCAGGTGTGTAGGAATCCCAGCTACAGCAAAGGGAGGAAGAAGTATGGGGGGTGGGAGGGAGAGAAGGGAGGAAGAGGAGGAGAAGGAGGGGGAGGAGGAGCTGAGGTGGGAAGGGGGAGGAAGAGGAGGAGGGGGAGGAAGGAAATCCAGAAGGAGCAGGGGGACAGTGCAGGTGACAAGCAGTGCCCATTGATGACAAGAGTATGGGACATACGAGTACTTATCTGGGTTCAACATTTTTAAAAATTTAAAATAATAATATATATATATGTTATGTATATATAATGTGTATATATCATATATGTTGAGCATCAATCCAAATATAAACTAGCGCAATGAGAGAAACTTTGAGCAAAGTGGTTCCAAGCAGTGGGTGAGAAATGCTCATGGCCCTGATGGGACAAGAAGACTAATTAGGCTCAGGGTCTCTGTTCTAGTGCCTAAGTCTTTGATTCACTTTGGGTTGAGTTTTGTGCAGGGTGAGAGATAGGGGTTTAGTTTCATTTTGCTACATATGGATTTCCAGTTTTCCCAGCACCATTTGTTGAAAAGGCTATCTTTTCTCCATTGTATGTTTTTGGTGCCTTTGTCTAGTATGAGATAACTGTATTTATGTGGGTTTGTCTCTGTGTCTTCTATTGTGTACCATTGGTCTACCTGCCTATTTTGGTGCCAATGCTATGCCATTTTTGTTACTATGGCTCTGTAGTATAGTTTAAGGTCTGGTATTGTGATGCTTCCTGCTTCACTCTTCTTGCTAAGGATTGCTTTGGCTATTCTGGGTCTCTTAGTTTTTCAAATGAATTTCATGATTGCTTTTTCTAGTTCACTAGAAAAGAGACTGCACTTAAAAGAAGAAAAAGTAGGACCAAATCTTCATCATGTTGGTCTAGGATCTGACTCCCTTAACAAGACTCTTAAAGTGCAAGAAGTAAAATCAAGAATCAATAAGTGGGATGGATTCAAACTAAAAATCTTCTCAACAAAGGAAACCAGCAATAATGTGAAGAGAGAGCCTCCAGGGTGGGAGAAAATCTTTACCACATGCACCCCAGATAGAGCCTTAATCTCCAGGTTAAAGAACTCAAAAAACTGGGAGGCTGAGACAGGAGGATCGTGAGTTCAAAGCCAGCCTCAGCAAAAGAGAGTCCCTAAGCAACTCAGTGAGACCCTGTCTCTAAATAAAATACAAAATAGGGCTGGGGATGTGGCTCAGTGACCGAGTGTCCCTGAGTTAAATCCCCAGTACCAAAAAGAAAAAGGAACTCAAAAAACTTAACACTAAAAAAACAAATAACCCAATCATTAAATGGGCAAAGGAAGTAAACAGACATTTCATGGAAGAATATAATAGATCAACAAACATATGAAAAAAAGTTCAACATCTCTAGCAATTAGAGAAATGCAAATCAAAACTACTCTAAAATTTCATCTCACTCCAGCCAGAATGGCAATTATCAAGAATACAAGCGACCCGGGCGTGGTGGCGCACGCCTGTAATCCAAGCGACTTGGGAGGCTGAGGCAGGAGGATCCCGAGTTCAAAGCCAGCCTCAGCAACTTAGCGAGGCCCTAAGCAACTCAGTGAGACCCTGTCTCTAAACAAAATACAAAATAGGGCTGGGAATGTGGCTCAGTGGCTGAGTTTCCCTGAGTTCAATCCCTGGTTCAAAAAAATAAATAAATAAATAAAGAATACAAGCAACAATAATTGTTGGTGAGGATGTGGGGAAAAGGTACACTCATGCATTGCTGGTGGGACTGCAAATTGGTGCAACCATTATGGAAAGCAGTATGGAGATTTCTCAGAAAACTTGGAATGGAACTACCATTTGACCCAGTTATCCCACTTCTTGGTTTGTACCCAAAGGATTTAAATCAGGACACTACAGTGATGCAGCCACATCAATGTTTATAGCAGCTCAGTTCACAATAGGTAAACTATGGAACCAACCTAGGTGCCCTTAAACAGATGAATGGATCAAAAATGTTATATATATATATATATATATATATATATGATGGAATATTACTCAGCCTTAAAGAAAAATACAATTATGGCATTTGCTGGTAAATGGATGGAGCTAGAGAATATCATGCTAAGCAAAATAAATCAATCCCAAAAAACCAAAGGCCGAATGTTTTCTCTGATATGTGGATGTTAATTCACAATAAGGGGGTGGCTAGGGAAAAATAGAAGTGCTTTGGATTAGGCAGAGAGGAGTGAAGGAGGGGAGGGGGAATGGGGGGTAGGCATGATAGTGGAAGGAAATGGACATTATTACCCTATTTGCATATCTGATTGCATGACCCACGTGGTCCTACATCATGTATAAACAGAAGAATGAGAAGTTGTACTCCACTTGTGTATGATGGGTCAAATGCATTCTGCTGTCATGTATAAGGAATTAGAACAAATGTAAGAAAAAAGACTAAATTAGATACAAAGTTGGCTCATATCATATGGGACAATAAAGCCTCAGCTTTGGGGTTGTTTTCTTTGCTGGATGGCAATCACCTGCCTCTGTCAGTTTGCTAAAGGTGAATGTGGGGCGTTGCAGAGCCGGGGACCTCACTGGTAGTCATCAGAACATCAGGGGAAGGCAGGGGCCCTGAGAGCCAGTTGGCGCCAGGGGCTCAGTCTTGGGGCCAATGTGGGGCAGGGGTAGGCGATGCAGAGACTCACGTGCCTCATTCCGCCTGCTTTGGGAACCTCAGAGAAATATAACAGTCCAGTTGGGTTCAGGGGCCAGAGGCAATATAAGTGGACCCTGGGAAAAAATATGAGCCCAAGGAGCTGGGTGCGGTGGCACACACCTGTAATCCCAGCAGACTGGAAGGCTAAGGCAGGAGGATCTCAAGTTCAAAGCCAGTCTTAGCAACGTAGTGAGACCCTAAGCAACTCTGCAAGACCCTGTCTCTAAATAAGATATAAAAAAGGGCTGGGGGTATGGTTCAGTGGTTAAATGCCCTGGGTTTAATTCCTGGTACCACCCCTCAAAAAGAGACCAACCTGGACCCCAACCTGGGAAAGTGGGCATATAAGAGCAGGGTCACTTAGTGGCAGTGGCTTGGTGGGCACCTCGTGTAGGTGGGAGGATAGCCTGTCCCCATCCCTGTGCCAGGCCCTGGCACATTCCATGGGCTCATAGTCACACCAACCCTTTTATTTTATTTATTTTTTATTTTTTATTTTTTTTGGAACCAGGGATTGAACTCAGGGACACTTGGCCACTGAGCCACATCCCCAGCCCTATTTTGTATTTTATTTAGAGACAGGGTCTCACTGAGTTGCTTAGGGCCTCACTAGGTTGCTGAGGCTGGCTTTGAACTTGTGATCCTCCTGACTCAGCCTCCCAAGTTGCTTGGATTACAGGCGTGCGCCACCATGCCCGGCTGACCTAACTGTTTTAAGTGTGCCATTCATGACCTTGAGTACCCTCCTGCTGCTCTGTGTAGCCATCACCACCACCCAGCTCCAGTCTTTCCATCATGTCAAACTGAAACTCTGCATCCATGGAGCAGACCCTACAGTCCTCCGCCCACCTTCTCAACCAACTGTGTTTGTTTTGTGTGGTGCTGGGGATTGAGCCCAGGGCTCCAAGCATGCTGGGCAAGCCCCCTGCCTCTGAACTACACCCCAGTATCCCACTGCAGGATTCTGAGCACAGAAGTGATGAGAGTTGACAAGTTCTGAAAGACCTATGCATTGAGAATAAATTAGAGGGCTGGGCTGGAGAGGGTCACTCAGACCCCAGGGCCTCCCGCCTCCCCCTAGCTTCCCTCCTCATCCCTCCACCACGCCCTCCACCTGTGTCCTTCCTAGGGGGCCCTGATGGCGGGGGCAGAGCAGCTCTAGAGCTCCCTGACCTCAGGTCTGGGGAAGGGGAGTTCCCACCAGCAGGAGTCTGTTCCTTCACTGGGAGGTCTGGAAAGCCCCTTCGGGGGCTGGACTTCCATTTGTCGGGCACCTTGACCCAGACAGTTGAGCCAGCAGAGCTGCCCCTGGGAGTAGCTGCATGGAAACTGGGGACTGCCCTGCTTCCCTTACCCCTCGCTGGCCAAGTAGCATGCACTCATTCAGCATATCCTGAGCACCTACTGTGTGCCAGGCTGGAGATGTAACAATGCATGAGACTGGCTGGTCAAGGAGCTCCTGGTTTGATGCAGAGCTGGGGTAGAGGCAGCAGGATCCATCCTGGGGGCAGAGAAGCTCAGAACAAAGTGCCAGCTCTAGGTAAGTCAGGGAAGGCTTCCTGGAGGAGGTGGCAGGGCCACAGGGGAGCTTCTCAGAGAAAGCTATTGTTAGGCCTTGCTAGGTGAGTAGGAGTTTGCTGGATATGGTGGGAGGGAGCATTCCAGGCGGAGGGAACAGCACCAGTCAGGGGCTGGAAGGAGACAAGCAGAGAGGGGAGGATGGGAGATGCAGCCAGGGAATTGCTGCAGTCTAGATTGTGAGGGGCCTCGAAGGTCACACCCTGGAATCTGGGTTTGACATGATGACTTTGGAGACCATATGCATGGGGCTCAGGAAAACGTTGAAGGCAGGAAGTTTTTTACAGGGAATAAATGAAACCGCATAGGTAAAGCACATTGCACAAAGTGGATGCTCCATGGACGAACTTGATCATGACCAGGTGCTCGGCCAGGGACAGTAGTCCAGGGACACGCACACACATTCCTCCAGGTACTTAGAGACGCAGCTATACAGTCACGAGAGCTACAATGACCATGAGGCACAGTCACACACAGGCATTGCTCTCCACCCTGGACACATGCAGACCCACACGAGCCCAGCTCCATGACAGGGGTCCACTGGTGGCAGTTCATTGAGGGGCCTGCTAAGGCCAGATGTACTTTGTTGGGCCTGTTCCTTTGCTCCCTGGGACTTTGGGCTGTAGGGCTAGGGCTGAGTCAGGGAGGACATCTCCTCGGATCACCTCAGCAGTCCCTCTGCTCTGTAGAACATGACCCTTGGTAACTGCAGCTGGAGAACCTGAGGTTAGCTCTCAGGAAGAACTATCCAGTCAAGAAGAGGGCAGTGGGTCTACTTTCTTTATTTGGGTGCCACTTACCACCCAGGCCTGAGTGAGTGGTGAGGCAGACATACTTGGTTTTGGGCAGGAAACTCTCTCACCTCTTCTAAGATCAGGGACTCAGGGTCACCAGGGCTCTCCTCAGGTGGGCTTAGGCAGAGGGGATGTGAGCTGTGTGGCGTGTGTTGGGTGTGGTGTGTGAGTCTGCGGTGGGCGAGTAGAAGCCCTGCCAGGGAGGGATGGGCTTGGCCCTCAGTGGGAGAGTCTAAGGAGCAGCAGAGGAGTCAGGGAAAGGAGAGGGGCGAAGAGGCTCCAGGGCCGGGTGCACAGTTACCTCTCCTAGGATGCTGGATGCAGAAGGGGCTTCTGTACGCTCGGATCGCCCCACAGCAGGCCATGCGTGTTGACCCACGAAGCCTCGACCATCTACCGAAGCAGGTGCATCCGCACCCCGTCCTACGGCGGCGGAGCTTCAGTGTGTGCAGATCACACAGCTCCCAAGTGGTGGAGGCGGATGGGAACCCAGACGGACGGGCCTCAGCGTCTGCTCCACCATGGACTCTGGTTGTCTGTCCCTGCCTGGGAGCCTGTGAGGACAGACGGAGAGTGCTTCATCCTGGGAGATGCTCACCACGTCTGGATGGAAGGAAGGCAGCAGGGAGGAAGGAAGTGCTGGGAGCAAGGGCTTGTCCTGAGCAGCTGTGGGCACCTGGGACCTCCTGGCCTGTCCCGGCACCCACTCCCCGACAGGGAGCCCTCCTGCACCTGCTGCCAACCCCGATTCTCAGGCCTCCCGAGCTCAGCTGCCTGCTTGTCCAGTTCCATTCTTGCAGCAGACAAATGAGGGGCAGGATCCACCTTTCCGTTCACGCCGACAGGCTGGCTGTCAGCTGCAGTGGCATCTGTTCTTGTCAGAAAGATTAAGAAGGAAGTGAAAGAAGTCACAGCCCAGAGCTGCTGCTGGGGAGAGAACCTGCACCTGGCCTCTCCTGGGACGATGCCTGGGGCAGGCCAGGGCCAGAGTGGACACAGACCTCCCATGTCCTCTTCCCTTAAGAGGGAGGTGTGGTGAAGAGTGTGGCCTCTGGAGCCAGCCCCTGCTGAGTCCCAGCTGCACTGACCAGCTGTTTGGGTGTTACTCCTTGTGCCTTAGTTTTCCTGTCTGCAAAGTGGGTTCAATGAATTAATATAACTACAGTCTATTAGAATAGAATAGAATAGAAAATACGCCGGGCTCTTGGTAAGTGCTTCATGAATGTTGGAGGTTATTTTTCGTCTCTTTCTTACCATAGGTTTTGCTCTTCTGAGTGAGAGGCTCAGCCCATCGGTCAGGTGGGGCCAGAGCTGTGGAGCTCCCTATGGACTGAGCAGGTTGGAGAAGGCTTCATGTAGTGTGCAGATCTCTCCTGAACCCAGGCCCCTGGCCCCTTCTCTGGGGAACATTCAGGCTGGTGGAGAGAGGCAGGTGCATAATCAGAGAATTAATATAAGGCACAGGTATGTGGCATTCAGGAACAAGACGAGGAAGCATCTGATGATCCTGGAGGGAGTGAAGGGAAGAGGTCAGGGAGGCTTCTAGATGGCCTGTACTAGGGAGGAGGCTTGGGCTTAGCAGGCGTGCATAGAGCTGAAGATTTGGGGACTCGGGGAGTTTAGAGTCTTCTCTCTTTGAAACCGTGTCTCACTGTTGCCCAGCCTGGCCTCCTGCCTCAGCCTCCCTAGTACCTGGAACCACACATGTGTGCCACTGCACCTGTCTGGAGTCTTCTCCTAAGGACTCTGAGCATCTGGGGCTGTGCTGGTTGGGAACAGCTCAAGCAGAAGCTGGCATGACTAGCTCTTTCCAGCAGGGGGCAGTCGCAGTGCGTGGACAGGCCACCACACCTTGGTGCGGGTACTTAGAGAAGGGTCTATGGCGGTGGGTGCATTAGCCCGTGGCGTCCAGGCTTCCTCCAGGAACTGGAGGGAGTGGGCGCACCTCCATACCTCAAGATGATTGACTGGGGCAGTCCTTTCCGAGACCAAGGAGGCCTGCAGAACCCAGGAGGCCAAATAGTCACATCAGTAATTTTCAAAACCGGGGGCACCTTAGAATCCCCTGGAGAGTGTCAGAAAACTGCTCATGCTGGGTGCCCTCCCCAGATCAATTTGAATCCGAGTCTCTGGGCAGTGGAGCCCTGGCATTAGCAATTAAAAAAATCTCCTGTGGCGAGTCTCGTGCACACTGAATTACCTGGCTGCAGGGATTTGAGAGCGAACAGACAAATGTCAGGGCCACTTTCCCCCTCCCGTGGGGAGGTCTGTGTCAGGTACATCTGACAGGGAAAGTACCAGAGTGGGTCCAACTTCCCTTGGCTTCAGATGGGACATCTGGAGGCTGAGAGAGCACACGGGAGGTGCCTGCCCGCCTCTTCCAGAGGGCAGGGTGTTCTGAGCTGGCTGTGGTGAGTGTCGTGGACGTGTCTCTGCATCCCTGTGTTTGCCTGGGCACATCCTTGTGTGAGGGTCCCGGGCATCTTCGTGCACACAGATGTTTCCATCTGGGCATGAGCAGGGACTGCCGGGGCTTGCTCTGTCTGCCATGGGTGGGCACTGTTGGCCTCTGTGCTACGTGTATGTGTTAGTATGTGTATGTGAGTGTCACTGTGCCCAGAGCTGAGCTGTCTCTGTGTGTCTCTGTGTACACGTGTGTCTTTGCACACACATTTGTCTGTGACCCATGATGGGTGGCTGTCCCAGGGCTGGCCTGTGTGCAGCCTGTGCTGTGTGGGTCTTTTAGACAGGTGGAGAAGTAGAAGCTCTGCTATTTGAAGGCATTTTTCCTCTTTCTTCCTTCCTCCAGCCTGATCGATATGCTGCTCCCGCAAAGCCTCCCCAAAGACCACACGCAGGTGGGCTCTGGGCGGACAGAATCAAGTGTGGGCTTAGAAAAATCCACAGCCCCTCCAGGCACGAGTTCTTCAGTCAGCCTCTAGGTGGGCAGCAGCCTTGCTGGCTAGAATGTCCTCATAGTGGATGCAGCCAGTTCTGGGTACTGGGTGCCCATGGAGGGCTCCTGACCCGCCATCTTGGAAAGGTCATGGGAGGCTCCAAGCTAAGAAGGGCCAGATGGGGATTCCTCCTGGGCAGGCCAACTAATTGGTGCCACTTTATGTCAATATTCTTCCAACATTTGTTCAATATTTATTCACTGTATGGGGAGGTATAAAAACGATATTGTTAGTGAAAATGGTGTTATCTGCTTATGGGAACAAATGATTTATTGCGTGTTCTGAGCATGACACACATTTTAATTTATTTAGAGTAGCCTTTGAGATCATAATGTCTCTGTCATTTATAAGTGGAGGTGAATTGCTATTCACTAGGATGGAGATAACTTACCTGGATGTGACTATAAAGTTTGTTCCCAAAGACGGGATTCTATCAGGATTTATTTGGATGGAGGATTTTGGCTCTGCAAAGCCATGCCTAACCTAAGCAAATACTTCCTTTTTGTGAACTGGAAGAAAGTGACTCATTCAGGTGGCCCCAGCCCTGGACATGAACTTTGGCCTTAGGTCAGGTGGGTGTGTTTGTGGTGTGCACTTTCCATAGGATTGGATGAATGGGTGTGCCTGTGTGTGTGTGTGTGTGTGTGTGTGTGTGTGTGCAAGCATGTATGGATACTTATGAATGGGTTCCTGGGGACAGGTCCAAGGTCTCATCCCTCCAGTCAAGATTTTGCAGCCTTGGGCAGGCTTCCACAGGGCCCCTTCAAGCCACAGGCTGCAGTGGAGAAGGGGCCGGGCTCTGCATGCTGCTGCCCCAATTATATTTCCTTAGGGGGCTCACAGGGTCCTATCTGTGGGCTTGAAGGAATTAGGTAGGAGGGATTGTTGGGTGGGCAGTTTGCACAGGAGCTTTGCCCTGACCCAGGAGTCCCTGTAGCCTCTGAGAGGTTTATCTGGGGCACATGGAGGGACCCCTCCCCTACCCCCTACTCCAGGCCCTAATTGGGGCCACATCATCTGAAGGATGGCAGCAGCTCCCTGTCTTCCCTGCCTTCTTCACCCTTCTTCTCCTATTCTTTTCTGTTCTTCACATGGTAACCAGTGTGTTTTTCCAAAACTCAAATCTAGGGCATCCCTCCTTACTTAAAACTTTTATTGACCTCCCTGCTGCCTGCAGGATGCAGGTCAAGTTCCCTAGCCTGGTACCTGAGCCCCTTGCAGCTGACCCTTGTCTGCCTCCTGCCCTGGGCCCTCTATGCCAGGGCCACCTGCTCCACTTCCTCAGACCCCACAGAGAGCTCAGGCCTTCAGCTCTCTTCCCAGCTGGTGCCCCCTCCTCACCCGCCTGGCCCATCTCCCCCCTCCCCCCAGAAGCTTCACTTCTCTTTTCAGGAGCACTGATGGCGCATCCCTCAGCACCAACCTCAACCCTGCACCGACACTGCCCACCCAGCCCCGGCACAGTCACAGGGGCATGTGTCCCTACCCCCGGTGGGCTCCTTTGGGGTTGTCTTGGGGATGCTCCAGGGTCAGTCTGGCACCTCAGATTCTGACTCCAACTTCTGGGGGGTCCACCCTGAGCAGGCTTCCTGTGTCCATGCATGCTGCGGAGGTGGCCATTGGAGATGGTGATGTTTCCTTTTTCCTCTGTTTGGACAAGCAGCTGGCCTGAGCTTCCTTGTGACTGGACAGGAAGAGATGTTTTCTGCAAGATGCTTCTCTGACTGGGTTTTCTTTCCCTAAACTGGGCCTCTCCTGGGGATTGAGCTAGGTGTCCTGGTGGAAGAGGTGAGAGAAAATGGCAGAGAGTTAGCTTCCCTGACTAAGAGGAGAAGCTCCGTGGACTCTAGATCCTGGGAGGTGATGGATGTCCCAGGCAGAGGGGACTGGTGTGTGTTCCCTGGCAGGGCCCTGGGGGACATGGGATTTTCAAGGGCCTGTGTGGCTCTCCAGCCTTGCCAAGTGTGCTGGTGGGGAAAGTGAAGGGTCCTGGGGACTGTGATGGTGTGTGTTCCACAGCGATCCTTGTTGAACTCGGGCCCTGAAGAGAGAGGCCTCCCCAGGGCCTGGGCACTACATTGCCAATTCTGAGAACCTGGGTGCAGGGTGCTGGCAGGTGTGTGTGGAGGAAAGTGGGCAGAGAGCACGTCATTGTGCCCAGTGTGCAAAGTGGAGATAAGAATACTATTGTCCTTGTTGACAAGATTGATGAGATAATGATAGTCAACTCTTTTTTTAGGGAGGAGGACTAACGGGTATTTGAATCCGGGGTACTTTACCACTGAGCTACATCTCCAGTCCTTTTTTCTTTTGAGACAGGATCTTGCTAAGTTGCTGAGGCTGGGCTCGAACTACCTCAGCCTCCTGAGTCATTGGAATTACAGGCGCGCACCTCTGTACCGGCAATGTTAGCTTTTAGAAGATCCCAACTCCCAAGCACTATAGGGCTCTGAGCATAACGTCCCTCTTATCCCCATTGCAACCCACAGGGCAGACACCATTGTCCCCTGGTCTGTGGAGGAGGAAACTGAGGGTGTGACTTGTGCATGGTTCTTCGTGTGTTTTCTACTGCCTGAACCCCAACTCTTAACCACCATGACTGCAGATGAGGGCTGCCAAGTCCTCAGAAAAGAGTAAGCACACAATAAGTGTTGGCAACACAAAAGGGAAAATGTCCCCTGCCAGGAGCCCTGGCCTGTGGGGCAGCAGGATCATGTCACATATGCCACATTAATGCTCGTCCTTGGCTCTGTCGTCAGCAGAGTGCTGGTTTAAATCCTTGAGTAAAGGAGCCCCATCAATGGCCTTTGCCTTGTCTGGCTTTAAATAACTGGAGTGTCACCCTGGGCAGCCTGCTCGCTCAGCGTCACAGTGTGCGGACCTCTGGTTCATTAAAGCACTCAGGGTCTGTCTTGTTTATTTCGTTACTATTAATTTAGATCCGCTGGTCTTTTTCTTGCTTCTTGACAGTTCTTAATAAATGTTAGCTAGGATACAGAAATCTCAGCCTGCATATTCAGAAGTGCAAGAGATAGCATGTTTTTTTTTGTCCTTTCAAACCCATCTCACTATGAACACTGGAACCCCAGGCCTCCCTCCGAGCCACAGACCCTCTGAGGGCTAAGCCAGGGGTGTTCGTGTGGAGAGGGGTGGAGGCGGGCTCCTCTACCAAGAGCAGCGGAGCTGGAGTGGACAGGAGCCCAGGGCCTCACTGCGGGTGCTGGTCAGGACGCAGTGAGTTGGTGTCCTGTGTGGCTGCTGGGCTCCTGAGCCTCAGCCTCGTGTGCTGCCCCCTCTACTCTGTGGCCTGGCATTTTGCCCTGGGGATGTGTCCAGGATGCCTGTCCAGACTGGTCCATCAGAAGCATCCTGCTCTCCTCTGACCCCCAGATCAGTCTAGAATGCATCCTGCTCTCCTCTGACCCCCAGATCAGTCTAGAAGGGCACTGACCACACCTGTCTTGGGTGCAGTGTTCGCTGTGTTTGATTCAATTCGGCCTGATTCTCTGCAGTTAACAGTGTCAGACTCAGTGCCAGACACTGAATTACTCATGACTCCTGCCCTCTGGAGCCTGCAGTTAAGTGGTGCTGTAGTCACTGGATGACGATGCACAGTACCGCCATGAGAGCTTGCAGGGGGAGCGACAGGTGAGGCTCTCTGGCCTGGGCTGGGGTCAGTGAAGCTTCCCAGGTAGATGTGGTGCCTAAGCCCAGACCCTCGGGATGCAGGGGAGAAGGTCTTTCAAGATGGCGTGTTGTGGTCACTGGGGGCCAGAGAATGTGGGGTCTGGAGATGACTTCTCTGGGGCACAGGAGGATCTGGGAGGATGTGGGGAGACGGTCAAGGAAGAAGCCAGAGAGGTGGGCTGGAGCTGGGCACATGGCACTTTGGAGGCCTTGCATCTCAGAGCTCCCACTTACTCGTGGGCAGTGTAGACAGCTGACCCTTTCTTGGCAGTCTTTAGAGAACACCTGTGCCAGGCATGGTGGTGCCCACTTGTAATCCCAGCCACCCTGGAAGTTGAGGCAGGAGGATGGCAAACCTGAGGCCAACCTGGGCAACTTAGTGAGACCCTGCCCAAAATGAAATAACAAGGACTAGGGGTGTAGCTCAGTGGCACAGCTGCCCGGGGTTCAATCCCCAGTACAGCCAAACAAACAGCAACAACAAAACCACCTCATGTGGGCTTGAGGGCACGCTGGCCAGTGTTCAACAATGTCACTCTAGAACAAAAGCCCTTTTGTCAATTTCTGTGGTGTAAATATTCTCACCACAATCTCAAGCTATCGACAAAACATCACTGAATGCAGACTTGGGGTGAGATGCTAGCAATCTGCCCCCTAAGCTGGTGCAATCTGGATCCTGCAAGCCACAGGTTGGAGTGGGGCAGGGAGGCCTCATTTCTCCTAAAGTAAGCAAGCTGCTCTTGCATTTCCCCCGTCTCCTGTCCAAGCACTGAGCACAGGCCCGGTACAGAGACAGCACTGAGGCCAGAGATATTCTGGAAGGACAAACAGAAGAACCTGCAGGAGCTTTCTGTCCCATTTCTTGTAGGGATCAGAGGATAGGCTCTTGGGAGGAAGTCAGAGGCAGGAAAGGGTGCCCATGTGATCAGACTTCAGGGCTGGGGACAGAGGAGAGCATGCTGGGATGAGAGACTGATGAGCTGATGATAATAATTATGACAATTATGCAAAATACACAAATAATAATTACGGAAAATCATGATTATTATTTGTGGGTGTGAGATGTCTCTAGCTTTTTGGAGCTATATAGAAGCATTGGGTGCCCCTTTTCTCGTGGGTGGCTGAGTGTCACAGCCAAGCTCGGGGTTGGCTGGCAGGAGCTGAGATTTCCACTCCTCTCCAGACAGCTGTCTCCTGCCCGGGCCATGCTGGGATCCTGCCTTCCTCAGCCAGTGCCAGGCCTGAGTGAGCGGTCTGCGAGTCCGGGAACTGCAAGCTCACACCTCCTTTCTGGCTCCGGTCGAAGAACCTTACCGATGACACGGCTGTGGATGCAGGTGGGTTGGGAGAGGGCACTGATAACTTAGAGGAATCCAAAGGCTCGGGGACTGCACTTCTGATGAGCTGATCTCCTGGTTCGTGGCCGAGTCTCCTTTCTGGAAATCTAGTATTGGGACCGAGAGAGGGTGGGGTAGTCCGTGTGAGTGACTGGATCTCTCCCGGGGAAGCCCAGAGTGGGCAAGTTCTCCCACTGGCCAAGGGCACTACAGAGTGAGAGAGAAAGGACTGGCTGCTTGCAGTGGCCTTCTGCTGGCTTCTCCCAGTCTTCTCCCCTAAAATTCCTTGGGTGGGTAGTAAAAGCCCCAGGGATACCAGCTTGTATCCATTGTTTACAGCCGTGATTCTAAGCAGGGTTGTGTTGCAAAGAGCCTCCAATGTGGTTTTATGGATCACAAGTCTGCTCGTGCTGTACGTTGAAGGCCCTTGAGGGGTGCTCGGGTAGATGCAACCAGAGTGCCTGTTGGGGCCGGAGATCCTGGGAAACTAAGGCAGATCTGATTTAAGATGGCACAGAACCTCAGCAGCTGCAGGGAGTTCACTAATTCTTTTAACATAGGTTCAATTCTCTGTGACTGCTTTCTCTCTCTTGCTATCAGCCAATTCTTCTCATTTTCCTTCTAGTTCAAATTCCTGAAAGAAGAAATCTGATTGGCCCAGCTAATGACGAGTGTTTCTTTGTAGAGCCTTTTTGTGTCAGGCTATGTGATAGGTTAATAGGTGGCCTATGGATGGGCTGCCCTTGTATCAGGTGCTGACTCATGATCCAATCAGATGCTAGCTCTGAGCAGGCCGTCTTTGGCAGAGTAGTTTAAAACAGAAGAAAATTGGTGGTGCCAGCAGGGTGGCTGGCATGCCATGTGTGAAAGCCAGGCTTGGAAGTTAAATCAGTGTGTGACAGCGAGTCTGGAAGGTTCTTGATAATATGATATTGCTCAGCCTGGGGTTCGGAAAGAGTTGTCTGGTTGCAGGGAAGAAGTTGGTTAGAGGGGCAGGAGGGCATCTGTGGGCTGGAGGTGGCAGGGAGGTGACAGCTGCTCCCACTGTCCAGGGAGAGGTGGAAAACAGAGCTGGTCTCATCTAGAGGGCAGAGCTGGGTCAGGCCGGGGCAGTGAGGTTGGTGGTGCTCACTGTAAAAGTGAATACTTGCAGGAGCCTGAGAGGGCCTATGTAACTTTGCTTCTTGCATCTCACCCCGGTCCTGGCCCTGGATAGACACCTGGATTCATAGGCTTGGTAACTGGTGGGATGCAGCTGACCAGGGGGAATTCCTTTTGTTGGCAGACACAAAGAACTGAACCTATGTTAAAAGAATTAATGAACTCCCTGCAGCCAAGTACTTTGGCTTTTGGTCTTGTGGCCTGGAGGATCAGGAGGCCAGGCCTGAGATGGGAAGCTGGAGGAGGGAGGGCAGATTGATGCAGAAGGTTGCAGGGTTCACTTTGGGGTGAGCTGAGTGTGGACTGGTAGGACCTCAAGGGTGAGGTTTCTAGTGGACAGATGGGAATGTGGGTCTGGAGCTTGGAGAGAAGCCCGAGCTGGAGAGGTGGCTTCTGGGAGTCGATCAGCACACAGGCTTCCCTGGAACATGTGCTTAGGACACTTTTGGTAAATGATACTTGGAGGAGTGGGCCCCCAATGGACATTTTTCGAGCAGCTAGCAATGGCATCTGGTTAGGGCACATTTGTGGGTCTGAGGAGATTCTTTCCCAGGTCTTTAGATGATCCCATGCGAACATCCGTGCATGGCCTCGTCCTCAGGGATTCTCAGAGCACAGATGTCTGGTCAGAGGGTTGAGGACAAAGGTCTTGGGAAAGTTCCTGCTTCTCTGAGAAGTGGCTTCCTGCCAGCTGCCCAGAAATTACATCTGGTCACAGGTGGGACAGAAGCACCAGCCCCCACGCTAGCACAGGTCTCTGGTTGCTCAAGTGATTCCACATTGGCAGATTTATTTAGCTGTCATCTCCTTGCAAAGGAGAAAGCACGGGCTCGTCATCCTTGTTTCCAGAGGAGTCTCCAAGAGGTAAAACGACCAGCTGAGAGCCATGCGGCCAGACAGGGAAGGCTGCACTGGAATCCAGGTTCTTAAAGCACCCATGCAGTCACCTGGCCTTGAACCTTCCAGTCATCAGGCCTTGCAGGCTTTCCTTAGATGTGTGATGATGAGATGATGTCACAGTTACAGAGAGAGCTAATGTTTATTAAGGCTTAATGTGCTGGATACTGTATTTTACATTTAAAACTCTTTTAAACTACATGACAATCCCTAGAGGTAGGTGCTAACATTTAACTATCAGCAAGAATAAAAAAGATAGGTGTGGTGGTGCACGCTGGTAATCCCAGTGATCTGGAAGCCTGAGGCAGGAGAATCACAAGTTTGAGGCCAGCTGGGCAACTTAGCAAGACTGTTTCTCAAAATAAAACAGAAAAGCTGGATGAGGTGGCACTCTGGAGGCTGAGGCAGGAGGATTCCAAGTTCAAGGCCAGGCTTACCGACTTAGTTGAGGCCCCGAGCAACATAGTGAGAACCTGTCTCAAAATATAAAGAGAGCGGAGGATCTGGCTCAGTGGTAGAGCATTCCCGGGTTACAACCTCAGTACCAGAAAAAAAGTTAGTATAAAGTAATATTTTTTAGAATGTGTTATTAAACTCAAGAGCCAATGTTAAAATTGGTGTAGAGCTGGGCAAGGGGGCGCGTGCCTGTAATCCCAGAAGTTTGGGAGACTGAGACAGGAGGATAACAATTTCAAAGCCAGCCTCAGCAATTTAGTGAGGCCCTAAGCAACTTGGTGAGACCTTGTCTCTAAATAAAACATGAGAAAGGGCTGGGGATGTGGCTTAATGGTTGAGTGCCCCTGGGTTCAATCACCAGTAAAAAAATAAATAAAAATAAAAAATAGGGTAGAGGATATGACTTAGCGGTGGAGTGCTCATGAGTTCAATCCCCCAGTGCCCCCAAACAAACAAACTTAGATAATATCCAATTTGGCCATGACCCAGGAAAGGGCTCTTGACATCTCTGGGGGGTGAGAAGTGCTCAAAGTGTTAGGGACCACAATCAGCAGTGCCAATTAAAGTTTAAAGTATGAACACTCTGACTCACAAATGTGGGAGCGACAGCGGCGGAACGTAGGGATCCGCGCACGTGTATCAATGCGCGGCCCCAGGAGGGAAATGGCTAACTATGACTGTGGTGGGTTGGCTGGCTAAGGATGCGGGGCCGTCCAGAGGTGCTGCCGGGGAGGCTTGCCCAGGATGCCTGCCGTGCATGGAGCAAGCTCCAAGTGATGTGGATCCTCTTCTTTCTTAGAGAAATAAATGGGAGTAAAAGGAGAAGGAGAGCCAGGTCTGCAAAGAGATACACGCCATCTGTCGCAGACCCGGGCGATGAGCCCAAGGAGGGCTGGGTGGAAAGCCTTCGTTCTCCCTGCGCTCCCAGATCATTCCTCTCCTGCAGCCTGCGATAGTCACGGGTGGCTTCACAGAGGCGGTGACGCTGCGTGTTGAAGGAGGAGCGGTTGGTGTTCAGTGAGACCCGGAGTGAGGGGGGCTTGCGCTGTGAGCAGAGGCAGGTGGGTGGCAGAGCGCGTGCGTGTGGGGATGGGGCCGAGACTCCGCCGGCCTCCGTGAGGACAGGCGCTAAGACCGTGCTAAGGGCGCACCAGGCACCGCGGGCCGCAGACTGCCGGTCCCCAGTTGCTGCTCCTGTGAGCTGGACGGTCTAACTCCTGCCAAACAGTGGAACACGATTAAGGATCCGAGTGGATCCCCTGTGTCATCTTTATTCCTTCCTCCTCTTGTTGAACCCCTCCTGTCTTCCTCGATCCCTCTTCCTTATCCCTCCCTCTTCCCATTCCCTTTCCTCTTCCCCTGGCTGCTGCTGCTGCTGCTGCTGCTTCTTTTTGGTATTGGGAATTGAACCCACAGGTGCTTAACCACTGAGCCATATCCCTAGTCCTTTTTTTAATTTTTATTTTGAGACAGGGACTTGCTAAGTTGCTTAGGGCCTCCCTAAATTGCCGAGGCTGCTCTGGAACTTGTGATCCTCCTGTCTCAGCTTCCTGAGCCTCTGGGATTACAGGCGTGTGCCACTGTACCTGGCTCTGCCTTGCTTCCTAAGACTACATCCCCCAGGCTCCTGTACGGAAAGGAGGACAGCCGAGGGAGCATCTTGCAGCAGGACAGTCAGCAGGACATGCTGTGGCCCTCCTTGGGTGCTCTCATATCCCCTTGATCTGGGCAACTCAGGTGAGACACAAGCTGTAGGTCAAATCGACCTGGGTTCACATCTCAGTTCTTGCACTTACTAGCTGCGTGATCTCTGGCAGGAGACTGAATATCTCTGAGCTTTATCACCTGTAAAAGTGCATAATGATCCTTCTCTATGGGTTTGTTGTGAATATTAAATGAGAAATCTAGCGCTCACTCCGGAGATCTACACACACACACACGTATGTTCTTACTTCTTTTTTTTTTTTTTGGAACCAGGGATTGAACTCAGGGACACTTGGCCACTGAGCCACATCCCCCGCCCTATTTTGTATTTTATTTAGAGACAGGGTCTCACTGAGTTGCTTAGGGCCTCGCTAAGTTGCTGAGGCTGGCTTTGAACTCGCGATCCTCCTGACTCAGCCTCCCAAGTCGCTTGGATCACAGGCGTGCACCACCGCGTCAGGCCATATGTTCTTATTAATAGTCTTTCATCCTGGTTATGGAGGAGATCCTGTTAACCTCTTTGAGCCTCTGACATTCCTTTCATCCCCCCTATACTGGGCATTGAACCCAGGGCCCTGGGCATGCTAGGCAAGGGCTTTACCACTGAGCTACATCCCCAGCCCATTCCAAATTTTATTTTGAGACAGAGTCTCACTCAGTTGCTGAGGTTGAGCTGGAATTTGCCATCCTCCTGCCTCAGCCTCCCGAGTAGCTGGGACTCCAGGCATGTGTCTTGGTGCCTGGCTTCTGCTGTCCCTTTGGTTTGAGGGGCTTCCTTCATGCTTCTCTAGGCTGGAACTTGGATCTCGGATCATCTGCAGTCGGTGTTCAGCCCTGTGTGCAGGCTCTGCTACTTCCTACCCTCAAACCTAAAGAAGCAAGCGCAGCAGAACAGCTCCAGGTGGCAGAGCCAGCGCCGAGGAGGGCCGTTCTGGGTTGGGTGGACTCTGGGGGAGGGCAGAGGACAGGCTGCAGAGGGTCAGAGGCCTCGCTTCCTGGGAAGGGGCATGTTCCCCAGCCCCCACAGGAGTCCCTCCCTGGCTCGCATGTATGTGTGAGCGCTGACGGGAAAAGCCAGGAGTTATTAATGGTGTTTGTATTTGGAAGCTCCACTAATGACCACAATCGCATGCATCATTATAATGTGTGTACTGAAAGCTCTAGAATGAATGAATAGATCAGCTGTGACTTTGATGGCCATGTGAGTGTGAGCTAGACCATGACCTTCTGTAAACAGCCCTGGCACAGCCTGGCAGGGAGAGGGGTGTAGGAGGGCAGGGGGAGCCTGGGGTTAAGAGGCAGTGCTGGCGTGGGCAGACCTGAGTGTGTCTGTGCTCAGGATCTTCAGAGCTGGGTGACCTTGCTGTCTCGTTAGCTCTCCGAGTCTCGGTTTTCTTATCTGTAAATTGGAAATGCAAGCAGTCCTTATCCTGGAGAGCTGTGGGATTAAATGAGATAGTGCACCCCAAGCAGGCAGCATTTCTCTGCCTGCCCTGCCAGCTTGCCCTGCTGTGCCAGATGCTTTGCTGCTGGCAGGGCAGAGGGTGGCACTCATGCCACTTATGTGCCTGCTGCAGGCCCCTTGCACTGGCTGTCCCCTCCTCCCGGAGTACGCTCCTCCTGGGGGTCCGTGCAGCTTGTCCCTCCTTCTGGAGGGTCTCTGCTCATGTCGCCTCATCAGGGAAGCCTTTTCTGAAACCCTTGTCTAAAACAGCACCCCACACTCTCTCCTCTTGCCTTATTTTTAAAATTTTATAGTCTTTTTTTTTTTCTTTTTTAGAGGAGAAAGGATTGGCTACGGTTTCAGAGGTCTCTGTCGTGGTCACCTGGCTCCTTGCTCTGGCCTGAGGTGAGAGGACGTCTTGGCGGGGGGAAGCTGTCAGCTCTCGGCCCCCGGGAGGCAGAGAGAGCTGCCTGCTCTCTTGGTGTTTGCAGACCTTTGTGTTATGTGTGTGACGTGTCATTACTTTCTGACCTGTCCCTGCATCTGGACTGTACGTGTGACAAGAGCAGGGCCTGTGTTCCTTGTGGTGGCATCTCCAGCACCTGGACCAGCAGTTGGCTCCCAAGAGGGGGGCAGGAAGTGCTGAAGGAGGGTCAGCTCTGTGATGGGCACAGGGTTGGTGCCCAGCCCAGGGTGGTGGCTGGGTTCAAGCTGCTGCCAGTGCCGAGCAGCACCAGGGTGAAGCATCGTTGTGGGCTTGTCACCAAGACTGCCTCTTCATAGGACCCAGAGCACCTGTTTCCTGCCCTCCTGCCCCCACTCGCCCCATCCCTGGTCATGGAGAGGGAGAACCCTGAGGTTGATGTGATCTTTTTTTTTT
>JAJEJO010000932.1:27492-93497 GCA_020662805.1 Glaucomys volans | reverse complement strand
TTGTCAATGGACCTTTATTTTATTTATTTATTTTTCTATCTTTTTTTTTTTTGAACCCGGGATTGAACCCAGGGGCACTCAGCCACTGAGCCACATCCCCAGCCCTATTTTGTTTTTTATTTAGAGACAGGGTCTCACTGAGTTGCTTAGGGCCTTGCTAAGTTGCTGAGGCTGGCTTTGAATTCGCGATCCTCCTGACTCAGCCTCCCGAGTTGCTTGGATTACAGGCGTGCGCCACCACGCCCAGCTGTTATTTATTTATTTTTATGTGGTGCTGAGAGTCGAACCAAGTGCCTCACACATGCCAGGCAAGTGCTCTACCACTGAGCCACAACCCCAGCCCCTGGTGGATGTGATCTTGACCCAGGCTTTAGACTGCATCATGGAGTAGAAGTGCCAGACATCAGGTGGCAGTGTGCATGTGGGGATGAAGAAGGAGGGTCCTATGCCTAAGTGGCCATAGAAGGAGTCCCAGGGTCTTTCAGTCAGACCCCTGGATCCTGTCTAAAGAGTTTCCAAAAACAACGTGTGTCCATGGGTGTGCTGGGAGGCGTGTCCTTGTGCACCTGTGTGTCTACTCTGCATCCCATGCTCGCTCGCTGTGTGAGCAGGTGTGTGGCTGTGTGGCATGCTGGCTTGGGTGTTTGGATGGGTACTTATGTGTGTGAACTACATGAGTGCCGGGTGCAGGTTTGTGCAGAGGATACAGCAGCCTGTGAGTGTGTGGGTGTGAATTCGCTGTGTGTCTTTGCTTGGGGGTGAGCAGAGAGTGTGTGTCCATGAAGCTCATGGAGGGGCATGAGTGTGCTTGCGTGTGAGTGGGTTTGAACGTGTTCTGTGTGTCCACTCTGGTTGTGGGAGAGTGTGGATGATGGAGTGTGCTCACGGGGGCTGTGGGTGGGGGTTTGTGTGTGGCCGTGTCTGTGCTTGAAACCCTGTGATGGAGGATTCGTGGATTTCTGTGGCTACCTGCAGTTTGTTTGTAAAAGACTCATCACCAAAGAGACCAGTTGCATCATTTGCTTGTGCTCTCCTGTGACAAGGTACCCTGACATGGAGCCTCAGAGAGAGGTGAGCTCTTGGGAAGATTTCTGCTGATTGCTGCTATTTTGTTAGAAACACAATTATTTCACGAGGCCAGGCGGACAATGTTGGAAACGGCTGAGTGCGGAGCTGGGGCGGAGAGGACCACATCCCATCTGATGCTAATTGGTTTGATGATGATAATTGTTGTATTGCGGATGGTGTGACTATCTCCTAATTTAATATAATCAATAAGGTAACAACAGCTCCATGCAAATGAGACACAGGAACTGTGGGGCCATTTGTAAGCCATGTTCTTAATGTGTTTTGCTAATTGGCTGTGGTAGGGCTCCCTGTCCTGGAGTGGGGATGAAGTGATCTTCGGAACTGCCGTGTTTGGTCCAGAGAGGCTCATCCTGGAGCTCCGGGGAACCCCAAGACTCTCTTAGGGCCATTGAAATGGTCAGAAAGGCAGTGGTTCCACAGGACACTTCCCTTAGTTTCATGACATCCCCAGCTTGCGTCCTCGAAGTTCCCTGCCTCTTCCTTCAGACGGGGAGGTACTCCAGGACCAGGGTTGTACCTTTTCCATCAGAGAGGTGGCTCCCTCACACAGGGACCCATGCATCTTTCACTGAGTCAAAGCTGCCAAGCCACTACTGGGGTTTTACTCCTTAGCTCCAGGCTTGGCCAAAGTCCTGGGGCTGCTGCCTCTTTCATGAAATTAGGGTCCTCCAGAGTAGGGCTGGGAATCTGCACTCTGCCTGGTACCTGCTCAGATTCCTTGCTCAGACCTTGTCTATGAAGCACGGGCAGGTGTGTGCATTGCAGTGTGGCCCAGGTACAGAGAAGCACAGCATGGCAGCAGGCACGTGGCTTACTATAAGGTTAAAGAGAGACTCTGGATCCAGACTGCTTGCATTTCATTCCCAGCTCCAATACCTACTAGCTGTACAATCCTAGACAATGAATTGACTTCTCTGTGCCTCAACTTTGTCAAATGGGGACAATAAGAAGTAGTACCTATACATAGATTGCTTGTGATCTTGTTTTAATATTTACCAAAGTAAAAAAAATTCTTCTTTAGTCTCAGCCACATTTCAGTTGCTCAGTAGCAACAGGTGTCTAGTAGCTCGAGATGTGGACAGAGCAGGTGGAGGACATTTTTATCATCACAGAACATTCTACTGAGCAGTACTGCTCTAGTCTTTTTTTTTTCCTCCTGTAGTACCAGGAATGAACCCAGGACCTTGCACATGCAAGGCAAGTGCTCTGCCACTGAGCTACAGTGCCAGCCCTTTTTATCTTGAGACAGGGCCCCTTTAAGTTGCCGAGGCTGGCCTTGGACTAGCGATCCTCCTGCCTCAGCCTCCGGAGTCTCTTGGATTATAGGCATGAGCCACTTGGCGCCTGTATGCTGCCGGCCTTTGATGTGGAATGACTTGAACTCCGAGGAGACCCTGCACTTCTCCAGATTTGGGGATGGGTGCACTTACACTTTCTCCAAGTTCAAAATCAGTGTGGTGCAAAAGCACCTCTCTTGTCTGCAGAAAGAACCCTGTTCTGTCACCTTTGTCGTGTCCCCTGCACCTGACGCCCAGCCCAGGAGCTGTGGTGACTACTGTGCCAGATGGCCTGGGAGTCCTTAACGAGAGACTCTGCGGTGTGCACACGCGTGGCTGGGACGGTGTGCTGCGGTCATCATTTCCGAGGCTGCTTTTGGGAAGTAACAAATGGCATCCTAGCTCAGGGGTCCTGCGTGGGGGCCACCTCATAAATCAGTGTGAAAGGTTCCTAGTCCCTCCTGACTGGTCCCATAGCCCCATAGCGAAGTGACCTAAAGACCTCGAGGCTTCCATGGGTTCACCTTCCTCTGTGTCCTCTCTGGATCCCTGGACCATGTGGACATCACTCCGGTTGACTGTCCTAGCCCCTGTCCTGGCTCTACCAGTGACCAGTGGTCCAATCCTGGAGGAGTCACCCTCGCTCTCTAGGCCCCCGTATTCTCATCAGGGAAATGTAAATCAAAACTACACTCAGATTTCATCTCATTCAGTTTAGAATGGCAGCCATTAAGAATAAAACGGCTGGTGGGGGAGGAGGCCGTGCAGCTGTAATCCCAGCAACTCAGGGGACTGAAGCAGGAGGATCACAAGTTCAAGGCCAGATGGGCAACGTAGAGAGACCCTACCTCAAAATAAAAAATCATAAGCGCGGGGGAAGAGAGGGAGGAAGTGGGGGGAAGAGAGGGAGCATCCATGACCTCTGTAATGTGGGGTGGGGACCGTAGCATTTGTCCTTTAGCAATGTGATATTGAGATCTACGGTCAGGACTATCTTCTAGCCCAGAGGGAAGATCATAGGACGGAGAGTCTGGAGCAGTCCGGGCCACCTGCACTGGGATGCCTTTCTTAATATTCAGATTTTTGCACCCCACTCTAGAGGGATATGTAGATTCAGGATCTCTGTGGATGATGAGTTTGCCTTTAAAATTTTTATTGGTGCATTATGATTATACACAGTAGTGGACTTCATTGTGACCTATCTGTATATGCGGGTAACACGATTTGGTCAATTCTTTCCCTACACTGGTCCATCCCCCCCACCATTCCCTTACTCAACTACTCATCTCTCTCTATTCTCCTGAGGTCCCCCTTTTTTATGTTTTTCTCTCCAGTTTCCACATATGACAGAGAATGCATGACTTGGGGCTTTCTGATTCTGGCTCGTCTGGCTCAGCCTGATACTCTCCGGTTCTATCTACTTTCCTGCAAATGACATAATTTCATTCTTCTTTATGGTGGAATAAAATTCTGCTGTGTATATATGCCACATTTTCTTTTTCCATTCGTCCATGGACGGACACCTAGACTGGTTCTGTTACGTGACTATTGTGCATTGCACTGCTGTAAACGTGAGTACGCAGGGATCACAGTGGTGTGCAGACTTCAGTTTTTTGGGAAAAAGAAGGAGGAGGGGTACCACTGGGTCACGTGGTGGTTCCATGCCTAGTCTTTTGAGGAACCTCCAATGATTTCCATAGGTGGTTGTGCTAATTTACAATCCCACCAACAGTGTAAAAGTGTTCCTTTTCTTCCACATCCTTTCCAGCATGTATTATTAGTATTTTCTGGTTCTGGGGATTGTATCCATGGGTGCTTTACTACCAAACCACATCCCTAGCACTTATGATTTTTTATTTTGAGGTAGGGTCTCTCTAAGTTGCCTCATCTGGCCTCGAACTTGTGATCCTCCTGCTTCAGTCCCCTGAGTTGCTGGGATTACAGCTGCACGGCCTCCTCCCCCACCAGCCGTTTTATTCATAATGGCTGCCTTTCTAAATGGAGTGAGATGAAATCTCAGTGTAGTTTTGATTTACATTTCCCTGATTGCTAAAGATATTGAACATTTTTTTCATATATTTATTGCCCATTTTAATTTCTTGTTTTGAGAAATGTCTATTTAGTTCATTTGCCTATTTATTGATTGGGTTATTTGTTTTTCTGGTGTTGAGTTTTTTGAGTGCTTTGTATGATCTGGATGTTCCTCCTGCAGGAAGCCTGGCTGGCACAGCTATGCCTTTCCAGGGTGCTTGCCTGGTAATTCTTATGCACTGCAGTGTTTGAGCGCTTTTGGCCTAAGGGCACACGCTCGGCCCTGAGTGCTCTGCTTCGGCAGGGAAGGCTGGGGTACGGGTGGGGAAAGGGCTCAGCAAAGAGCCTGTATGGGGGGGGCAGGAGGGCTGTGTCTAACCCCAAGCTGAGTTCTAGCCCACGAGGCAAACTGGGGTCCAGTCCTGTTCAGAACAGAAACCCAGCCCTGGATTCTTCTTTCTTCTTCATAATTTTTTAATTAGAGTTTTATAGCTGTACATAGTGGTTGAGTTCGTCTGGACAAACTCACACATGCACGGAAATCAATTGCAGTTCCCGATCCCCTCCTTTTCCCTCCCTCCCCTCTTCCCTTCTTCCTCTGCTCTACTAGACTTCCTTTTGCTCATCTATTAATTTATATTTTATTGGTTTTTTAAAAAAATGATTTTAGTTATAGAAGGACACAATACCTTTATTTTATTTATTTTTTTATGTGGTGCTGAGGATTAAACCCAGTGCCTCCTACGTGCCAGGCAAGCACTCTACCACTGAGCTACAGCCTCAGCCCTTGATTGGTTCTTTATGTTATCCTAGCCTTTTCCCCACCTTTCCTTTATATGACTCTGGCTTCCACACATGAGAGATAACATTTGACCTTGGATTTTCTGAGTTTGACTAATTTTACTTAGCATGATATTCTCCATTTCTATCCATTTACTGGCAAATGCCATGATTTCATTCTTTTTTATGGTTGAGTAGAACTCCATTGTGTGTGTGTGTGTGTTTGTGTATTTTTCATCTGTTGACGGGCATCTGGGTTGGTTCCATAATTTAGCTGTTGTGAATCGTGCTGCTATAAACATTGATGGAGCTGCATCCCAGCCCTGAATTCTGATTTGAGGGAGCAGGTAGGAGCAGAGAACTTCCTTTAGGTTAGGGTTATTTCTCCAGGTTTCTGGAAATGAGGTCAGACCCTCATGAAATGGGCTTCAATAATTCAGCCAGAGCGAAGCTGGTTAGAGCAGTGGTTAAGGCGCTCCAGTTTGGGAGCCCCACAGAATGGGGTTCAAATCCTGGCTTGGTGGTGATTTAGCCATGTGATGTTGGCCAAGCCATTTGACCTCATCTGTAGGTGAGGCCTGGCACTTGAAATACTCCTATCTTCTTCTCTTTCCCGGGCAGCAGCTAGAACCCTCTTTGACAAGACTCAGAGTGACATGGTAGCCTGGACTGGATTTGGACAGCAACAGCAACTGCTCTGTGCACCTTGGTCAGTGATTCCTCAGCATGCTCAAGTCCATTACCTCATGGTGGTCTGGGGCAGCATTGATGGGAAAACTGAGTTTGGAGAAATTTGGTGGCATGCTTAAAGTCACTTCTTGGGATGTAGGAAAGGGGAAGTTTACACCTCTGTCCTAAAGGGTCCACTGTTCCACAATTGACCACTTAATTGCTGCTGGTTCAAAACTTTCCTGAACTCCTTCAGACAAAGTGGGGTGGGTGGAGCTGCAGGGAGACTCCTGGGAGTCTCCTTTTGGGCTGGGCTCCTCTCTGGCCACTGATGCAAGGAAGTGGGTTTCTTTGAACTGGGAGGCCTTGCTCGGCCTTCCTGTTTAGGGTTTGCTGGTGGGGTGGGATTGGGGTGGGGCAGGTCTGTTTCTCCTTCCTTTGATCTTGCTGCCTGGGTGCCTGGCCAAGGCTGAGTGCCCCTTCTTGTGGCTGATTCACCACTGTGAATTGCCAGCTGTGTTTTTGGACAATGAATGACTGCCACGCTGGGAAAAGCAGGGTAAACTGGGCCGATGGCTGGCAGAGATGCTAGCCCAGCCAGGCCAGGCCAGGCATGAATTGGGGTGGGCTGCAGGAAGTCCTGGTCAGACAGGAGGTGGCGCTGGTCAGGCATCTGGCTCTGTAGTTGACCGAGGTCAGATGGCTCTGTGTTATGAGCTGACAGCTGGCATTAACCTCAGGCTGAGACCGTCAGCACCACGGACAGCTCCTGGACTGTGTTCAGGTGTGGTCCAGACTCCAATTTGAGACTTTTATTCCAAGTCATTTAACCCTGTCCCTGAAGCTCTGGTTGTTAAATAGACTTTGTGCACCCTTGCTAGCTGGATCCTAAGAGCTCCTCCAAAACTCTCATGTCCCAGAAAAATGCCCTTGCCTTTGACCTGATCAGAGGGTTCTCTGAAGAGGCCCAAATTCAAGGGTCCAATTTGTTGGTGGGCAATCTGACTATTCTCTGGGGCACCCATATTTTTAGTCTAGGGACAAGACCCATCCAGGGACCCTGTTTTAATGTGTTTTAAAGTGGAGGCGTGGCTTGGGGGGAGGGATGTGCTGCTTTCCCTCAACTCAGTCACCGCCCCATCCTCTGACGATCTTCATGCCCCATACAGTGAACCTCCTCCAGCTCCTCTTTTTTCCTCCCTCTCCCTTTGCTTCTGACTGCTTTAGTAAGTCAGGGCTGAAGATCAGAACCCTTGAGTAGAAGAGCTTTCCCACTAATAAGCTCTCAGGCCCCAGAGGCCCTGCCCCTGCCCCACCCTGCCCCACCCTGTCCCGTTCACTTATTTATAACACATGGTGGCATCCTCCAAGTCCCCAGAGGAAAAAGAGCTACTCACCATGCACTGCTGCCCATCAACATTTGGCAGGAGGGCAGCAGGAGAGCATGACCCGCTCAGAGACGTCTGAGGGGTGAAGTGCTTTAAATCCACACAGCCAGGGATGAGCAAGCCCAGAGCCAGAACCTGGTTCAATATGCACACTCCTTTAGAATGCATGTAATGTGAAAACTGAAGCGAAGCCCCCGTTTCATGTGACAGCCTGGTGCTCCTCTATCTGTCAACACTGATAAATGTAGAAGAAATGGACTTATTTTGGTGCGTCTGGGACTCTCATAAAGATCAAGATTGCCACTGTGATGATTCCTTCACTCTGCCACCTTGAGACAAAATGGCAGTTGACATGAGCATTTTCAAGGGGACAGGCTGTCTTTAACTTGTAGCAGACTCCAGCTTAATTTGACTCAGGGACAGAAGTTATCATGGCTGCATCTATGCTGAGTTGACCTGTGGATCAGAATGACTCATCCTTACAGAAGGTGTATAGTTCATTCCACTACCGACAGGATGGCCGGAGGGGGCGGAGAAGCCCATCTGTATTTTGAAGGGTTGTTATCACTGTTATCCATGATGACGGATAGGAAGGCATTTGGTGTTTAGTGTCCTGGTTGGACACAGGCCAGGAGATCCGAGTGTGGGAGAATCCGTATAGAGCCTGGCATCCTGGGGCCTCCAAACTTCCTGCATTTCCCTCTCACCATTAAACCCAGAAGCACTGGAGATCCAGACTCCGAGGATCCTCTGGGAGTTTTGAAGATGATATGGATCTAGTTTCATCTTCTGTTATTTATTTTATTTTATTTTATTTTTGGTACTGGGGATTGAACCCAGGGGCACTCCACCACTGAGCCACATCCCAGCCCTATTTTGTATTTTATTTAGAGACAGGGTTTCACTGAGTTGCTTAGGGCCTCTCTTTTGCTGAGGCTGGCTTTGAACTTGCGATCCTCCTGCCTCAGCCTCCCAAGTGCTGGGATTACAGGCATGTGCCACCACACCAGGCTTCTAGTTTCATCTTCTACATAACCAATTCCAAAGGCCAAAGGGTAGCCTTTTCCCAGGAGCTTTGGGGGATACCTGTGGGAGTCACTTTGGGGGGTCAGTGCCCTTGGTCCCTGCAGGAATTGAGGACAGGGCTCAGAGACCCGTGTGCTGGAGTGTGGCTCATTTGAATGGGGAGGGCTTCAAGGGTGTTTTCTTCTTACACCATTTCCTGACATTCCAGAGCAGAATCGACTTTCCTCAGCAAGATTTAGCCTGTGGAAATCTCCTTCCTGAGCTTCAGGCTCACAGACGGAACACCGCCCTGTAGATGTCCACAGTCATGGCTAGAAACCAGCTCATTTCCCCAACCTTGCTCTCACCTCTGTGTCCACCCCCAAGACCTGGGTTGTCTTGACCTGGTCAATGCACTCATGGAATTCCTGTATACCATGGCGAGCCACCAGCACCTTGAAAGATGACACCGACATTTCCTAACCCTGACCTATGTCCCCGGACCCCATCAGATACAATTTCCTAGGCCTAATTGTTTCTAGAAACTTCCAGTAGTCCAAGATCCCAACATATTGTTCAAAGACATTTTCCTTACCTTCCGCATGTCCTGATGGGCAGTACCTTCAGAAGTGACCAGTCATTACTGACCATTCTCCCGGGATAATGAAGATGGACTTTATTGCCTTCACTGGCCCCACAGAGCTCCCTGTCTCTTTGATCATAGATAGCATTATTTTCCTTCATCCTAAGAAGTGGTTGGAGCCATTTTGGGGAACATGGATCTCCTTGAGAGACTTGCAAAAACTAAGAATATTCTTTGAGAAAAAAAAAATGCCTCCCTGTGTTTCCAAACTCTCCAATATTAAAAATTGTCCCACATTTACATCCCAGATTCGTAGGACATTTTTAAAACCCAAGGGAATTGTGCTTTGAGTGGGCAGATGCTGTCCCCAGAGTGTCACCTGCTACTGAGATATATGGATGCTCCTCCTTCCTCCAGTCAAATTCAGTTCTATCCCATGACTTTCCTCCATCTTGAATAGAAGTCATAACGCTTTTTTTGGCGGGGGGGCATGGATCTGTTTGAGAGAGATTGTCAAAAACTGAAGGCCTCCTTTGAGAAAAATGTGCACACTTAGAACAATCTGTGGTTGGGAGGGATTGCAGTCCCTCCCAACCCTGGTTCCCAGGCGAAGACTCTACCCCGAAGGATGCTCTTTCTCAGTCTTGATGGCTTCTACCTCTTGACCTGACCTCTGTACACTTGAGCTTTACTGATGCACCAGCAGCTGTCAGGGTCTGGGGGATTCCATGGATTTCCAGGAGGGTCTCTAAGATACCATTCACATGCCAGGAACCAGAGCCAAGACCAGTGCTCAGTCTCCGAGATGGTGGTATCACCCACTGGTCTTTTAGTCTCACTGGCTGGAAGGTCAAAGAATCCAGTTGCCAGCTTCATGGCTGCCAAGGTAACTGCCCATCTTCCATGTGCACCTCTGCCTCTATTGACTGTCCCGAGAGAGACACTCAGGACTCATCTCAGTGACTCTCAGCGGGGAGTCTGAGTATGAAGTACAGAGAAAACAAGTAAGAGACACATGTACTACCCGAGCCAACCCAGCACCCATGGCAGATGTGGCTAATAAATCACTGCTTGCCTTCCCATTGGGCCCAGATATGGTCTTATAATCCTTCTCAAACAGTAATTTAGGGAGACATCACCAATCCATCAGAGCTGGCATGTGGGATGAAGTATATTTGCCATCCAGCATGCAAGGGAGTGTGGCTGAGTGCTTTGGTTCTCGGTCTACCTCTTGCCAGTCTTGGGGATCAGGACCCACAGCCCAGGGGACTGAGAACCCAGGCCTCTGTGGGTCTTGGAGAGTCCTCAGACCTCCGTGTGGTTAGCCAAGCTGAACTCGGATGGAGATCCTGAGATCTTGGGTCCCCTTCTTTGTCCCCTTTGTTAACCCTCAGCTCCCGGGTCTCCAGCATTCAGCCTCCTCCGTGAGGCCCTCAGGGCCTCCAGCCTGGAGATGTTGTCTCTCAACTCTTTCTCCAGCCCATTCTCCATGCATGTGCTTCCTCAAGCATACCATGTACCCCTCGTGCCAGTGTTTGAAATCCTTCCATCCTTTAAAAAAAAAAATCCACAAGTTTATAAAGGCATGGTGTGTACAGCCATTTGCAGTCTGGCCCCAACTTCCCTTCCAGCTTCTCTTGCCACCGTGGCCCTGCCCTCGGACAAGATCTCAGGGTGTGCTATTTCCTGACATTCTGGACCTTCACACACATCCCAGCCTGGTCTGTGCTCTTCCTTCTGTCTGGAATATTCCCTCCGCCCCAGCCCTTTTCTCTGCCTGGTGAGCTCTTCCCTTCTTTCAAAACCCTTCTCAAATTTGGAATTCCCATTGGCCCCTGCCTCCTTGGTTCTCTCTGCATAGTTTCATCCTGGTACTTTTACATCGTCTAGTCATTGCCTGTGTCTTGATGGGACACTGTCTGACAGACACTTGTGTCCCAGCACACAACCCGAGACATGGCACAGAGCAGGGATTTGCTGATGTGCCCTGCCTGTGACTCGGGTGGGTGAGGCTCCCCAGCCTGGTCTCTCTGCCCCCAGCCAGCATTTGGTCTCTCTTCACATCTTGCCAAGCAAAGCAGCCTTCGCCTCTTAAACGATGGCCTCCTCCCTGCAGAAAGGTTCCTCATTGAAATTCACCAGGAACGGGCAGTTTCCCACACGAGTCTCTTGGCTGGCGGGTGGTGCAGCTGCCCAGCACTCAGCGCTCCTGGAAGCAGAAGGGCTTTTGCTGGCGAATTGCAAGCGCACCTTTCCCCCTGCCCAGGCCTCAGAGGTAAAGTTGTCCTTCTCTTTCTCCATGGGCCCCTCCCAGACCCTCCCACTCCTCTCTTCTTGGCTGGGGCACTGAGGGGGCTGGAGCCCCCAGCGATGGGGGAAATGGCACGAGAGGGGGACCTGCTCAAAGTTACTGCTGTGGGAAGCGCTGGCTGGCGGGAAGGGCTGCAGGCTTCCATTTAGACAGCTGGGTGGGCGCAGGTAGCTGTCATCTGCATCATTGGACAAACGGACATCGGAGACCTCGGGAAACCTGGGTGGCAAGGCTCAGGGCAAGATGGTGGCCTTGCAGATGACTAAAAATAACACAACTAAGAATAATGTCACCCATAGAGCCCTGACTCTGGTAGGTGCTGCTCTAATGCTTTTCACGTACGAACTCCTTTGGGTCCTTAGGACGACACTTGGTTGTCAGTTTTAGTATTACCCCATTTTACAGATGTTCAAGGGGAGGGCCCAGAGAGATCACCTTCTGCCCATCTCTCTCTGAGTGAATGGGGACATTGTGGCTGACCCCAGGGGAGGGAGGCAGTGTGTGGGCTTAGGGGGCAATTTTCAAAGAAGTGCAGCCCTGGAGTTGAGCTATAGGCCCAGGAGCCTAGCTCTTCTCAGCGTGCCGGTAGTGACTTAGGGTAAGTCACTTAACCTCTCTGAGTCCTAGTTTCATTCTCTGTGAAAGGGGGATGATTAGAAATGCCCGGCCTTGCCTGTTAACTGTGAAGACCAAATGAGATAAAGCAGATCAATGATGGGGTGCGGAAAAGAGTTGGGTAAATAACGTCCACGGCTGTTATTAGCTGTTCTGCTTCCAGAATGCCGATGCCTCTGGCTCTGGCACCTCCCTGTTTCAACCTTTCCTGTCCCACCAGCCCTAGGAACCCTGAAGCCCAGCAGAAGTGCTTTCCACCTCTGTCTTTCAGACACCCCTGTCCCCAAAGTATCTCCTCAAGCCACTTTAGACAACTGACCCAGGAAGGGCAGAGACTTGTGAATTACTGTCTTTATCCAATGCAATGTCACTTGAATCTTAACTGCCCACCTGCCTTGATCCATAGGTGTGACTGATGGAGGGGACAGGGCGGTGGGGACAGGTAGCTATTACAGGGGCAGAGGACTCTCTCTGGTGCATTTGGAAGTTGTCTACTAGGTCTTCATGCACTGACATCTTTGAGGAGAACAAAGCTCACACTAAGAGAGGGTCTGGAACGTCTCACTTGGGTGCAAGTGGGAGGTATGCATGCTCTTTTGGCCAGTAGTCTTCTGGCGAGGTCGTCCCTCCTCTCAGTAGGACCAGGTGCCCTAGTATTATACCATCTCTCCCTCTTTCCTGTCTCCAGGTCTCAGGATGGCAGGGACCTGTCACTGCCTGACATATAGCATGTGTTTAATCAGTGTGGAGGAGAGGAAGGAGAGAGCCATTACCGGGGGATCAGGGAGTCCAAGTTCAGGTCCTGCCCCTCCCTTTGCCAGTGTGTGGTCTGGGATAAGCTACTTCTCTGAGCCTCAGTGTCTAGAACAAGGGATGGTATCACCTGACGCTTCCAGTGGCTAAAACATTTAGACCACTATATCCACTTGGTGGGTGCAGAACTCCAAGTCCAGTCTGCAGAAGGGGTTTGTTTGCCCCAGCTAGTGAAGCCAGAGTTGTGCAGAGGACTCAGTCAAGCGCTGCAGGAGGGGAGGATCAGCCTGGTCATTTGTGGAGGCTCTTGGACCCATGGAGAGAGGAAAAGTCACTCTCTGCTGGCCCCTTGACTGCTGTGCTTTCAAAGCCAGGGGGAGTTCCTGCAGGTGCCCGTGAGGCCCAGAGACCTTGCAGCGTGCGTGTTCAGGGATCACAAGCTCTGGTCACATTTAAGATGCAGACGGCCTCAGAAGCTCTTCTCAGTGACTCTGCAAAGTTTTAGGTCTTGATTCAGCTGCAAAATGAATGGACTGCTCCTCTCACCAGCACAGAGCATGTTCGACCCAAACTGCTCGCTCGGTTTTATGGGGCCAATACGTCTGCAGAATCACTTCCCCGTCACTCTGCAGACGGAATGCATTATTTCGGAAAACTTTCTCTTCCCTTTCCCCCCCCAAAAAACTTTTATTCCCCGGTGGAAATGGTTTATCAACATCTTTAAAAAACCACTCAGATTTTCTTGGCAACCTCTGATACCATAAAAGAGTGGCTGTGCGCATGCAAATGAGTGGGAGGGCATAAAAAACCCTCTTGCTTCAGCAGCTGAAGTGGAGAAGGGCCGGATGATGGATGGCACGCGGTTTTCTGCTGAGCGATTTTGCTCTTTTTACAGCTGCCAATGGCTGATGTATTTCATCTTTTGTTTCCTTTACTGCCGCTTACGGAGTCACCCTCGGGCTGGGGGCATGTCCCTGGGCAGCCACTTGTCCCACCCCCTGGGAGAGCTGCAGCCAGCTGTTCCACACTCGCCTCCTGACTCAGGGGAGGCAGGGGGCTGCCCAGCTGGCTGGAGCCCCGGGGGGCAGGGGGTGCCCCACCAGGAACTGAGCTCAGGGGAAGAAACTGCTGAGGAGGCAGAGATGCACCTGGTCCTCCGAGGGCCACGTGCCTCAGCCTCTTCCACTCTACTGCTGGTAATTGAGTCCTACTATGTGCCAGCACTGTGCGGGTACCAAGAGGGAAGCACCCAGCCCTGCCTTCCTTGATCCCACCATCGGGCTCTTACACACATTTTAACACATATCTGTGCTCCTCCACCTGCCCAGGGTTCACGCTCACACTCACTTCCATACCACCCACATGGATACTGCATACACACACACACACACACACACACACACACACACGCTCTTGCACACCAGCAGTGAAACAAACTATGTGTCATCCACAGCCAGAATGAGTCGGCAGGTGAGAAGGAATTCTGAGGATGTTGCAGTGGAAATAACGCTGCTAGGAGAATTTGCCTTTCTAGTCTGGGTATGGTCTTCTAGTGGCTGGCTGTGTGACCTTGGTTAAGGTTCTTAACCTCTCTGAGTTTCAGTTTCCTTATTTGAAGCTGAGTTCTTCTAGACACAAGAACTGGTTGTTCTGTGAAATCAGAAGTTCAGAAGTCAATGTGGGCTGAAACAATAGCCTTAATAGCAACAATAATAGCTAACCCATGGTGAGTGCTTACTGTGGGCTATTCTGTGTGAAGCACTTTATATACATTATTTCTTCTAATTCTCACAATAACTCTAAAAGATGGGTACTATTATTAACTGTGGAGATTTGTTTTCTTTTTGGGGTACTGGGGATTGAACCAAGGCCCTGTACCACTGAGCCGTATCCCCAGCCCTTTTTATTTTTTATTTTGAGACAGGGTCTCACTAAGTTGCTAAGGCTGGCCTTCAACTTCTGATCCTCCTGCCTCAGCCTCCTGAGTTGCTAGAATTATGGGCATGCACCACTGCATCCAACTTTGACTACAGGTGATAAAACAGGCTCATAGAGGTGAAGTTACTACCCCAATGTCACACAGGGAATAGTGATAGAGTGTATTTGAACCCAGAGAGGTTGACTTCAGGACCTAAAGTTTTAGCCACATTAAGGTGTGCTGAGTTGGACCCCTGGTGGCATTGGGGGCTGGGAGGTGGACAAGACACCTGAGAGGCCTGGCCTAGAAGCAAGGCAGTCACATGCTGGGCAGTCAGGACGAGGTGTTGACTGTTGCTGGGGATTCTGGGCTCCTGGAGACCCACTTCCAGTGGTGATGGCTCTTGTTTGTGTCACTCTGGGTTAGGACAGCTCAGCAGGGTCTGGGGGTACCACTGGACAGGGGTCTCTGGTCGGACAGACAACATGTCCAGTAATGAGCTCCAGGCGAGCTCAAGAGGCGGAGGCTGATCCGGGAGCGCAGGCGTGGTGTGTCTCAGGTGAGGACACGTAGGGATGTTCCTGTGCCCTGGCCTTGCCTGGGCTGGGGCCTCCATGGCTCAGGATGGCGTTGGGGAAACTAGAGAAAGAGCTGCTCTCCAGAGGACTGCAGACCTGCACCGCCATGGGTCCAGCTTGGTGGCTGGAGCCTCAGCGCCTCTGCTGGACCTCAGTCCTCCATTTCAGGGAGGAGAAAACAAAAGGGCCCAAAGTCCCAAACACCTGAGGCACTGCTGTGGGAGGGGAGGAGGGGAGGGGAGGGGCAGGGGCCAGGCCTGGGTGGGGGAGGCTCTGGGGAAGGGGAAGGGGTGAGTGGGCTCCTCGCACAGTGCCTGAGGGATCAAGGAAAGGCCAGAATACCTTTTTAATTGCTCTGGCTGCCAGGCTTTCTCTGAGTGTGTTAGGGAAAGCCCTGGCCGCAGGGCAGAGGGAGTCGCGCTCCCGCTCTGATGGCTGAGGAAATGCCCCCCACCCCTTCTTCGTGTTTTGTGTTGGACGCACACATTGTTGGAATTTCAGGTTAATGGAAACATGCTAGTTAACGTCCCTGGGAAGGACTAGGCCCCCACATTGCTGGTCACAGGGGAACTTGATTCTAAGTGCTGAGTGCTCCCTGGAGGGAAGAGCCGGTCCTCAGGGAAGGAGCTGAGAGGTCCTGGAGGTCCCGGTTGGTCGCTCTCTGGCCCTTCCTCGCTGCCTGCCTTCAATCTGGGTCCTGCTTCTTTCTGCAGACCGCCTTCCTTTGCCCCCCTGGTCTGTGTGACAGGACCCCACAGCTTCAACTCTGGGGTTATGGGGAACAATGCCCAGGGTCTCAGGGTTTCTGGAGGATGGATGTCCCCAGCCCTGGAGGGTTAGGTGCCCCCTCCCCACACCTGTGGCTGGGTGGGGTCTTGTGGAGGAAGTGTTCGTGGCTGCCTGAGCCCCCAGCTGCAGAGAGGCAGCAGAGAGCAGCTCCCAGAGAGGGGCGGGCAGGCAACCTGGTGGCTTTTGCAGCTCTTCCGCCTTTTCTGAGTGCTGATCACTACGCCAATGCAAGAGTGACGATCAAACTCGGATTCTCCCTGCAGGTGAAGACAGTGAAGACCCCTGGTGGCATCTGCTGCTCCAAAGGGGACCCAGGTGGAAGGCCGGCCCGGGGCCTCCTACAGCCGGTGCAGCGCCCCACCCGTCCCCGTGGGGAGGGACTTAAGACTCTGCACACGGGGTCCCCTAAGTCCTTTTCCCTACCCTGCCGCCCCCTACTCTGTTCTGGCAAGCAGATTGCCCTGAAGCCCACCAGAGCCCCACCACGGGACTTGATGACCCAGAAGCCCAGCTAGGAGGGTCGTGGCTCCTGCCTCTGTCCCTTCTCGGTGACTGGACACTGACCTGGACTGCTCCCCCTCCTTTCCTATTTCCTCCTACCCATGACTCTGGCTGGGGCCAGGTGCTGCCCTCAGAGGGTCATTATGGGCTGGCGTGGTCCGGGGAGATGACCTCAGTGCCCCCAGCCTCCTGGTAAATCTGAGCCCAGGCTAGGGCAGCAGAAGGGGCGAAACACGCCCGTCGGATGATCCTGACCTGAATCTCACCAGCAAAAACCCCAGAAAGCAGCCCTTTTAATTCCAAAGAGCATCATAGTGATGGCACCTGATGGGCCCCGGGCGGGGGAAGTTTTGTCCTCAACACTTCACCTGTATCATCCTCTAAGTCCTCACCAGCACCTGGGGGAGCTGAGAGCAGTTCCTGCAGACAAGTGGTTGTGCCTAGAGATGGTCCTTCTTTTCGGACGTCATCACTTCCACTTCAGAGACAGGAAACGAGGCACAAGAGAGTTCACGGGAAGGGCCCGAAATCAGGATTCCAGTCCAGGCAGCCTGGCTCCATCCAGGGTCTGCACCCCCAACCGGTATGCATACTACCTTTGCAAGTCCTGTGAACTTCCGTATCTTTTCAAAAAATTAAATTTTATTTTGATGTTTAGGGTGGGGGGGGGGGGAGGGTACCAAATTCCTTGGTGTTTGGAGCATCTGAAGAGCTGAACTTGACCTTGTCTGCTTTCAGCTGATCTGTTCAATTTGGTCAGAGGGGACTAAGACCGCGCTCTCTGGCTGCCTCCCCATCAAGAGCTTTCCTCTCCTTTTGCAGGGCTCTGGCCAAGGCCCGCTCCCTTCTGCGTGGGCCTTGCCCCTCCGGGGGCCTCCATCATGGGGGTTCTTTCCAGCGTGCTACCTGAGCCTGCCAGACTGCTGGTGGACAGATGGAGGCTGGCTCAGCCCTCCCACCCCCTGCCTTGCTGGAGAGACCACAGCCCCTGGCATGGCAGGAGCACAAAGCCCTTTCACACCCTGTTTCCCTGCTCCTAGCTGGCTCCATTCCCCCCCAGCAGCCCCAGGCTGGCGGCAGATGGCTCAGCCTCTCCATCGCAGAGCCGGCTCCTAGGAGGCCCCAACACATCAAAAGCAGATTTGCTTCTGGGCTTTAGCAGGCCGAGGGGCAGGTGTCTGCAGGAGGGGCACGTGTTTATTAAACACCTCCGGAGCCAGCTGCCGGGCGGGTGCGGCTGCTGCTCTGTGGGGCTCCGTGTAAGGGAGCCGCGGAAGCTGAGGGTGGCACTGGTCTGAGTGCCCTGGTCCAAGGTGCTTTAGAGGCAAGCCATCCCTGGCCTCAACACCTCCAATGGGGACAGCTCCCTGAGCAAGTGGAGAGAGGGGGAGCCGCACCCTGCACCCTGAAGCCCCACCTGCAATAACGACAATGGCGATGAAGATGGTAATAGTAGCTAGAATTTATTGAATGCTTGCCTCGGATCGATCGCTTAGTGATAAGACCGTGCATTTGTAATCCACTCAGTAATCAATATTAATTATGTCCCCACAATGTGAGGCACCCTTTGAGGTTTTGGAGAATGCACAAGTGCTTACCGTATTAAGCACCTTAGGTATACAGTTACCCTCTCTTGTCTGTGATTTCACTATCCATAGTTCTAGTTACCAGAGGTCAAGTACAATCTGAAAATATTAAAGGGAAAATTCCAGAAACAAGCGGTTTGTAAGTTTTAAATTGTGTGCTATTCTGAGTAGCATGAAGAAATCTCTCTGTCCTGCTCCATCCTGCCTGGGATGTGTGTCAGCCCTCTGTCCACCGTATCCACACTGTATATGCTACCCGCTGTTAGTCACTGAGTCTCCACTGATGTGGTATTGGAGTACTTGTTTCAAGAAATCCTTATTTTACATAATAAATCCCACTCTGGTGTATGATTATAATACAATAATTAAACAGAACAATAACCACAAGAAATCCTTGTGGGGTGGTGCATGTCTGTCAACCCAGCAACTTGGGAGGCTGAGGCGGGAGGATTGAAAGTTTAATGCTAGCCTTGACAATGTGTGAGACCCTGTCTTTTTTTGCAGGGAGTGAACTGCATTGAACTCAGGGACACTCGACCACTGAGCCACATCCCAGCCCTATTTTGTATTTTATTTAGAGACAGGGTCTCACTGAGTTGCTTAGGGCCTCGCTTTTGCTGAGGCTGGCTTTGAACTCACGATCCTCCCGCCTTAGCTTCCCGAGTGGCTGGGATTATAGGTGTGCACCACCGTGCCTGGCTGAGACCCTGTTTTACAATAAGATAAAAGGTGCTGAGGTGTAGCTCAGTGGTAGAGCACGCTAGGTTAAATCCCCAGTACCAACCCTGCCAAAAAAATTCTTATTTTATTCAATGATGGCCCTGAAGGGCAGGAGCAGTGAGCCAGGGAGGCACCAGGACATAAAACATGGAAGGACAGATTGACTTTTGATAATCATCAAAATTGTCATAATCACCCATAATCATATTACTAGGTGGTTATGCTGCAGTGCATATAGGAAACACCATAGTGTGTATAGGACTCAGTACTCTTTATGGTTTCAGGTGTCCTCCAGGGGTCTTAGAACATATCCCCCTCAGAGAAGTGGGGGCTAGTATAATAAGCTACTGAGTTCTCATGACAGCCCTCAGGGTAGGTTGCTATTACAATTGACATTTTACTGATGTCAAAAAGTGAGTCCCAGAGAGGTTGAGTAATTTACTCAAGGTCACACAGCTGGTAGGTAGCAGCATCAGGATTTGAACTCATCAAGTTTAGTGCTACAGTTTGTGTTCTTAAACCTCTCTGTGTTCTAGATGTGATCAAAGCTGCCCTCAGAAGGCAACAGATTAACACACTAGGATGGGATCAGCCTGGAGAGAGATTATGGTAGACAGTATGATCACAGCATTTGGTTCTTGGGGTGGCTGGCTTGCTGTTTCATTTTCCAGATGAGCACGGTGAGACTTTGAGAGATTAAACCGGGAGCCAGAAACGGGCAGCGGAGGGACTCTGGCCTCTAATGCTGCAGCCTTGATCGTGGCCGCAAGGCTCCCTGTGCTGTGCGTTGGCCAGGGAAGAGGGCTTTGTGCTAATTACAGGGCTGGGGTCTGTGGGTCCTTCCCGGGGGACTCCCTCTTCATTTGAACAGAGGGGAGGAAATTGCCTTTGTCTCTGCCTGGCTTGCCATCCGCCTCCGGGGCCTGCTGTGTGTGCGTGTGTGTGCAAGCACCGTGTGGGCGTGTGTGTGCATTTCTGCTCGCTCGCTCGCTCGTGTGACTCTGCACCCTCCCGCAGCCTCCTGCTCACAGACCATCCTGACCTTCCATTAGGTCACCTCGTAATTGATGAAAATGTCCCAGGTACCTTCTCATAACTCCAGGGTGATTATGACAATTTTGATGATTATCAAGTTAAAAAAAAAAGTGAGAGAGAGAGAGAGAGAGGAAGGGGGCTGGGGCCGGGGGGCTGGGACTCGCTGCAGAGAGCAGTGCTGTCATTAAGCGACATTGTGTGAGATTGTTCGCCTTCAAAAGGCAGCTGTGAAGAGGAGAGAGTGTCTTTTTAAAAAAGGCCCATTATGCAGGCAGCGGGGTGGGTGCTGGCGGAGGACCGTGGGGTGTAATTAGGGCAGTGACAGCCAGAATTACATGGTGTCTCGGGCTCTGGTGCCACCTCTGGGGCGGGGGGCGTGGAGGAGGGGACAGGTAATGGCTGGGAAGTTCTGGACTCTTGCCAGGAGCTGCAGGGTCCTTTGGTGAGCAGGGTGACCTGGGAGTGAGTGGAAGGGACAGGGAACGCTGGCCACCAGAGCTATTTATGTCTGTACCAGGGAGGTGGCCTCTGGTTTTTGGAAGCCTTTATTGATGGCTTGCTGCCCCTTCCAGGTGTTGGAGCATCCCACCCCTCAGGAAGCTGGCAGAGGAGAGCCAGTTGTGTGGAATGGAGGGAGCAGGTACCATTTTGCAGCTTCCCTGCTCAGGGGTCCCATCCACAGCAGGGCAGCTGCAGCCCCCTGCTGGCCTGCCCAGGGCCTGTGGGCGGGCTGGTGCTTATCTGCAGGGCTGGCTCCCGTCTCACCACGGCATACAAGAGAGGGATGACATGGCCTCTCCCAGGCAGGTGGAAATGCCAGATGCCCTGATTCTTTCCAACCTACCACAGAATGGGGGGCTGAGAGTGATGCAGTCCCCCCTCTCTTCCCTTTCAAAAGTAGCATCCTCAGCCTCTGCTTCCACATCCCTCCCAGGCAGGGAACTTAGTTCTTCCTAGAGAGACTCAAAGCCCCTCGGTCTGGGTTCAAGTCCTGACATTTATGACCAGTGGGAACTTGACGCGGATCTGTTTGTGCCTCCGTCTTCCCAACTGTGACATGAGCATCATCATCATCCCTGTGGGGCAGGGCCATGAGAGGACCAGAGCAGATGCTGGGTGCAGAGGAGGTAGCCCAGGGCCTGGTGAATACAGATAAACTTACTTTGGGGGATTTTTCTGGAAGGTTCCTTTATCGTAGGGAGCTAAAACCAGGCAGCTTCTCTGTGATCCCAGCTCCTCTTCCTGGGCCATGCACTTGGCCATCCGCTGATCTCTTCCAGTTGGAGCAAGTGAGGGTCTGCGGAGGGCCGGGTGTTGTGCTGGCCACTCTGTCTGCAGAGCTGCCAATGCAGTTCCTCCTCCCAGAGCCCCAGCTTCTCCAGCACCGGGTCCCTCTCTGCTCTGACGCTCCAGTCTGTGCCTATCCTGTAAGAGGGGCAACCTGGCCACACCCCAGCTGTGACCTGACCCAGGAGCAAACAGGCAAATGGGGAGGCAGGGTATTTGGGGTGGGGGGACAGTCAAGGCCTGAAGCCTGAGACTTTTCTGTCCCCAGAGCAGCCAGGAGAAGGGGTTACAGCACCCCACACCCCCAGGAGCCCAGGCAGCCACGGGCGGGCCACTGGGTCTGGAGGAGCTGCATGCTCTTGACCTGGGAACATCCCAGCCCTGAGCAAACCTCCATCAGTGGGCCGCAGGGTCACTGCCACCCACCAGAGGGGACTTTAATGTTGTTATTACTTTTTTTTTTTTTTTTTTTTTTGACTCTAACAAGCAAAGTCAGAACCTCTGTTTCCTGGAACTCCTTGCGCTGTTGTTTAGATAAGTTTAAATGAGCTGTGATTAAGCTAATTTTGAGGTAATTAACTTGGGGAAGGAATCCTTCACTTCTTAAAATTCCAAGTGACTGTTCATTATAAGAGGGAGCCCTCACAAGGCAGCCACGCGGCTTCCAGAGCCCCGCTTAATTAAAACATAAGGAACTCAGCCACAGAGCGAGAGTTTACCGTCATTAATGAAAAATGAATATTCTTTATCTAATTACACGGCATAATTAATTGGAGTCTCCAACCACAGAGGCGGAGGGGGCAGGGGAAGCCACGGGAAGGCAGAGGCTCCTGCTCCCACAGACCCCGGGAAGGACTCAGGCCTGCCTCTAGGCCCCGTTGAGGTCTTCACAGTTCAGGGCACAGGGAGACCCCCAGCCCAGGGGCAGAGGGCCAGGCAGGGAGAGAGCAGACCCTGCTCTGTCCTTGCCTCCTCACAAGGGTGGGAGCGCTGGGCCCAGGGGGTCCCTTTGGTGGCAGTGTGAGCCTGCATCAGCCATCCTGGTCCTCTCATTCTTTTGCAGATTGGGTAAATTAATTGAGTACCTACTATGTGCTAGAATGAATAAAACAGTTGAAGCCCTGCCCCTTAGAAGCCTGCCTTTCAGAGCCCAGCTTGGCCGTTCATTAGCTGTGGTGATCTCCAGCAAGTTCTTGATGTTGCATTGCTCAGTTTTCTCATTTATAAAATGGAATCAACGCCAGCACTTGTCACGGGTTGAAATGAGGTTCAGACCAATGGGCAGACCCTCACGGAGCACTTAGAACAGCCCCTGGAACATGGAAGGGCTTGGAATTAGTGTCCGGCCCTTCTTAGTCTGGCTGGGGTACAGACTTCCTGGGCCTAGGACCTCCTCGTGGATGCCCCAGGACTCCGCATGGCCCCTCAATTCAGTTTCTTGTCTGACTCAAGCTGCTTTCTGAGAAGCTCTTTCTGTTCCTCCCTCTTGTCACATCGTGCTCTCATTTGCACAAAGCCAGGCACTGGGATCCGAAGACCAGGAAGGCCCCGCCCACACTGGGCAGGTGCATCCATCTGTCAGAGTCACTCATGTGACCCACCGGATCCCACGCCCAACTCACCTTGGGTCAATCCAGCCCTGGTGGAGCAAGGGGCTTTGCCCCAGGTCACACCACATCACAGGCCAGGCCTAGCCCTGGGGTAGCAAGGGGAGGTCAGTCTCCAGGTCATCTGTCTCCAGCAGGCTGCCTTCTATGGCTGCTCCTTGCAGGTCTCAGGGTGATGGCCGCTCTCTCCCAAGACAGAGCCAGCTGCTCTGGGACTTCACCCCTTGTCCCCGTGCCTGGTCGGGATGGCATCTTTGGTGTGGGAGCCATGAGGGTGGAAGAAGGGGCAGGAGGCTTCTCACCGAGCTAGGCTGATCACACTGCGGATATGGTTTCTGTTTAATCTCTAAAGTGTTTTGACATTGTCTTTGGGGAAGGGGCCAGGAGCGCATAGGCAGTGATTTATGGGATAAAGCAGAGGATAACTCTGGAGAAGAGACCTCTAGGGGTCTGTCGTTGGCTGTCCCTAGCAACCACTGCTCTCAGCATTGGAAAGTCCTTTGTTCTACCCTCTCTGGGGGCACCAGAGCCTCCCCAGGGGCTGACTCTCTAGACTAGGTCTCAGGTGGCCAGGAGGGACGAGGGGACAGAGTGCACCAGAGGCTGCTGAGCAGAAGGGATGTGGGCTGGGAATGTGCCCGTAGCTCCTCCCGTCACCCTGCAGGTCGGGTCCCTTCCTGGCTGGGTGTTCCTGTGGACCTCTTCCCCGAGGCCGCAGCGGCTTGCACACCCCAGCTACTGCAGACCATGCCTGGGGTTCCTTCTGCAAAGCTGACCTGCCGCAAAAGGCATTGTATTGGCAGGGAGGAGAAAGTTCCTGGGCAGGAGATGTGGTGTCACTGCTTCTGGTCCCTGGATTCCCTGGGCCTCTTCTGGGTCGGCTGCAGCAGAGGCTGGGGCTGAAACAGCCTCTCCAGCTCCCTGTCAGCCCCAGCTGCTCCTTAATTCGATGGTTCTTGAGATAGCGGGAGGCTCTTAGCTCCCTGCTCACAAGGGCGGGTTTGAGAAGCCAAATCGACTGCTAGCGTCATTTCAATCACCTGCCTGAAAGGCTCGATTGAACTCTCTGGTCAGGAAGATGGGCTTCAATCAATGTTCATCCAAAAAGCACATTCCCCCTCAAAATTACTTTGCATGTTGTTAAATAAGAGCATCACCCCACATCCCCCTGGGCCCCTGGTTGCATTTTGAGAAGAGGTGTGGTTTATCTCCGTGGCTTCTTTCAGGTCCCTTCTATGGCTCTGTTAGCAGGTGGACAAGTGACATTTGGCTACCCAGGAGGCAGAGGGAAGAGGTCCAGTGGCAGGACTGTTGGGGATGCGGTAGGGCCTGATGGCGTGAAGGTGCACCCATTCCAAACAGGCTGGAAGGGCCTGGGATCTTCCCCTTGGGAGACACAGCCCTGCCCTTGGACTTGGATGGAGCTGGATCTCAGTTTTAGCTCTGCTGACTCCTGGTTGTGTGGCCTTCCCGAACCTCATCGTCCTTATTGTCCACCTGGTGGAGTTTCATAAGGAATAAATGGGACCACATGTGCGAGTGGCTGACTGCATGTCCGGCCAGAGACCCAGTGATTCAAATTCCTTTTTGGAAGGTTGCTGATCTATCTCGGTCATTCCTGCATCTTGAATGCCTTGTGCAGAGAAGGCATTTACTAACCAGAACAAATGAAAAAATATATATATATATTTTTTGGAACCAGGGATTGAGCTCAGGGGCACTCAACCACTGAGCCACATCCCCAGCCCTATTTCGTATTATATTTAGAGACAGGGTCTCACTGAGTCGCTTAGAGCCTCGCTTTTGCTGAGGCTGGCTTTGAACTCTCGGTCCTCCTGCCTCAGCCTCCCGAGCTGCTGGGATTACCATGCCTGGCCAAATGAAATTTTTATAAAAAAGAAACAGGTATAGTTCAGAAATTTTACTTCTAGTTGAAGAACTAGAGCTTTAAAAAGGCATGTTGTGACATGGCATGGTTTTGCTTAGGCCAGGGCCAGCAAACTGCAGCCCACGAGCCAAAGCTGCCTGTTTTTGTCCGCCATGTTTGAGCTGGAACCCAGCCACCAGAGCGGTTGCGTATTCCCTTGTGTCTGCGGCTGCTTTCACCCTTGACAGCTGAGTGGAGGGTTTGCAGCGGGAGCCCTGCGGCCCCCAGGGCCTGAACCAGGCTACCTTGTTCTTTCTGGAAGAGCTTGCTAACCTCTGGCTTAGGCTGGTGGGTCTCAAACCCTTGCCTGCATGAGAATCATCGAAAGCATGTCAGACACAGACTGCTGGACCCGAGCCCCGGGATCTTCATTTAACGGGTTGATGGCAGGGTCGAAAAATGAGCATTTCTAAGAAGTTCCTGGGGGACGCAGATGCTGCTGATCTGGGGACCGCACTTTGAGGACATGGGCGCGCGCTGTTTCGTATGCCCCAAGTGCCTTTTCTCCATCTGTCTTTCAAACTGCAACCCTCCTTCAAAGGTCTGTGCCAATGCACCCTTGACCACACTTTATGAATTGAGCATCTACCATGTGCCAGGCACTGTGAATGTCATTGGGCATAAAATTTGGTTAAATAAAATAGATACATTATTTTGCTTGAGTGTTATATAGTTTAAACAAACAAACAAGCATCACCACACCCGGGGCTGGGTTGAAGGAAGGGCACAGTGAGCAGCACACGGCATGTAACTGCTTCATGTTTCATTTTTGGTGCTGGGAACCGAGCCCAGGGCTTGGGCATGCTAAGCCCATGCTCTACCACTGAGCTACACCCTCAGCCCTGGATTCTACTTTTGTTGGGGTTATGAGCTGCCCCTCTAAGGAAGTGACAAATTTAAGTCAAGATCTGAAGGATGAGAGGAAACCATCCCAAGAATGAAGAAGACATTCTTTTGGGCAGAGGTCTTGAAGTGGGAAAGACCTCACTGCACCTGAGGGAGTAAAGAAAGGCCAGTGTGGCTGGAGCCAAGACAAGGAGTGACGTAGGTGCAGGGAGGGCGGGTGCAGTTGGTGTCATTGGCTCTGGTTCTTTTTATCTTTTTTTGCAATGTTGGGGATTGAACCCAGGGCCTGTCCGTGCTGGGCAAGCTCTCTAGGACTGAGCCACATCCCCAGCCAGGCCCTAACTCTTCACTACTGTATCCACACCCTTGCGGTGGTGCTGTTGGGTGGACTGGCCTTTCTGTCCTGGACTTTGGGTTTGGCTATGTGATTTCCTTTGGTCAAACATATCTGCTTAGAAGTTCCAAGCCTAGGCCTCGAAAGGATCTGTATATTCTCACTTGGGTTCTTATAACAACCATCATCATAAGAAGCACTCATGAAGGCTCACCTGCTGCTCCAAAGACACATGGAAGAGTCACCAGGGCCAAGTCAGCTGAAATCAGCTGATCTGCAGACATATGATGGTTTGTTTTTATTGGCCCACTGCATTAGAGAGTTTTTTTGGGGGGCAGTTTGTTATGCAGCATTAACTGACTAAGACAACCATGCTGAGAAATTCAAACTTCATTCAAAGTACAATCAGATGCCACTGAACATCCCATTAGCCTGAACAGCGACTTGAGGGGTCTGGTTTGTGATGGTGGATGGTCTCTCTGGCTGCTGTGAGGAGGGCGAGGAGTGTGGAGGAAACAGGAGGCCCTGCTGAGCTCAGTCTGTGCACAGATGCAGAGCACGGCGCTCGGCACAGAGGTGGTACCTGGGAACCTGGGGTGTGGCTTTCTGCGGGCTGGAGGAGTTCTCCCCGCCCTATGCTCCCTAGACACTTTTTGGGTCCTTCTTGCCTGTGACTTAGCAGGAATAGTGCTTATTATACTCCTTCCTCTGGGTGGTGGGATTCCTGAGGGCAGGGACCTGGCCCCACCCTCCTAGATGTCCTGGGCCCTCTACCTGTGGGAGCTCAGCTGGAGCAGAAGTCGGTAACCACCCTGAAATGAATGAACACAGAAGCTCCTTCCGTGGCTGTTCAAGCTGGATTTTCACTTCAGTGGTCTCTAAGGGGTCCAGACATTTAAGTGACTTCTACCAGGTCACGAGGTGGCTTTCCTTAAAACCTCATCAGCAAACAGAGGCCACATGGGTGGTTCCCTTTGGCCCCAGGATGTGCAGAAGAGGATGATGTGGAGAGAGGGCTCTGTGCCAGGAGCCGCCGTGACTCCCGGACCACAACCGAGGAGCCAGTAGGAACGTTGGAGGGAGCTTCTCCTGAAACGCAAGACCCATGAGCCCCGCGTGAGGGGGAGCCCTGTTCCGTCTGGGTGCTGGGGGGCGGGAAGGCAGCCCAAATACACACCACCCAATTTGAATAAGAAAATCTATTTGTTTGATTTAATTTCGTCCACCCGGCTTCTCACTGTTTACTCCAGAGGCTCGGCGTGTGTAACCACAGCATTTCATGACTAATACCAGGATTACATCCCAGAGGAGCAGGCCAAAACCGGGGGTAGACTCTGGATCATTCTGTCTCTGAAAATGTTACAGGAAGATGAAAGTGGCCATGTGAAACACTCCCCAGCAGCTTCTGTTTAGCTGCCTGTTTCAGAGAATGAACTTGAAGCAATTCCGTAGTTCACCGTGAGCTGAGCACCTACCACACACCCCTCTCTGGGCCAGGCAGTGGAGGGTGGCAAAGATGTCGAAATGCCATACCTGTCACCCACAGTCTTAATCTTGGTAAGGGAATAAGATCATTTTAGAGCAACTATTCATTTCAGGTCTGTTTCTCTGCCTAGATGGAGTCAGGCCTGGGTCTGTGTTTGGTATCACCCGTGTCTGGCAGCATACTAGATGCTCAATAAAATTTGTTTAATAATGAAGACTAATCTATGCTTAGTGAAATATATCTTATGAATATATTCTGATGAGTTTTGATAAGTGTGTACCCCAGCACCCTAACCACAATCGACAGCAGTGTTTTCCCTTAGAAATACAAAATGAGCGACCTAGGTAATCAAGTTTTTCTAATGACTCTTTTGTTAAGTCCAGGGCTACTCTACCACGGAGTTACACCCTCAGTCATTTTTATTTTGAGACAGGGTCTTGCTAAGTTTCCCAGGCAGGCCTTGAACATGCAATCCTCCTACCTCAGCCTCCTGAGCAGCTGGGATTATAGGCATGCACCACTGCACCTGCTTCTCTGGTAGCCTTCTTAAAAAGGAAGAAGGGAAATTAATTTTAATACTTGTGTTATGGACTGGGGTTGTGGCTCAGTGGAAGAGTGCTTGCCTAGCACGTGTGAAGCACAGGGTCCAATCCTCAGCACCACATATAAATAAAATAAAGGTCTGTCAACAACTAAAAAGTATTTAAAAAAATAATTGTGTTAACCAGTTTTCAATTGCTATAACACAATGCCTGAGGTAATCAATTTATAAAGAAAAAATATTCATTTTGGTTCATAGTTTGGTGGTTCCAGGACATGGATGGCTGGTCTCATGCAGGTTATGATGGGAGTGCATAGTGGGATAAAACTGCTCCCATCACAAGCCAGGAGCCAAGAGAGTGAAGACCAACCCGGGTCCCACAATCCCCTTCCAGGGCACACCCCCAATGACCTAAAGACCTCCCACTAAGCCCCACCTCAAGGTTCTACCACCTCCCCATAGGCCTCTCTGGGGAGAAAGCCTTTGACACATGGACCTTTTCGGGAACATTCAAGATCCAAACTATTGCAATAATACATTTAACCTCATCTGTCTAAATGGCATCACTCCCATGTGTAATCAATATTGAATTCACGATGAGATTGTCGTACTTCATTTGCTCATCACGAGTCTTTGCAAACCAGGGTCTATTTTATACTTCAAGCACATTCCAAGCTGGCCATATTTCAAGTCCTGGATAGTCACCTGTGGCCAGGGGCTAGGACAACACAGAATCAGGACCTCGTTCTCACACCAGAACATCCCTGCCTCCTCTTGGTCCGGTTGGAGCCAGTCCCTTTGTCCCCAGCTACGACCGTTGTTCTGACTTTGGACACCGTGGATGAATTCTGCCTGTTCTGGAGCTTCATATAAAGGAACCCCATTTGTATGAGCTCTGGGGCTGGGTTTCTCTTGCTCAGTGTGGTATTTTTGAGACCCATGTCTTTGTGTGAGTGGTTCCTTCTTATTCCTGAGTGGCGTTGCCTTGTTTGCTTAGGCTGTGTCATTTATCCATGCTTGATAAATATTTGTTTTTGAGTGAAAATCAGTTCAAGGCAACACAGGAAGCTACACGAGGAGCCATTCCCCAAAGGACAAGAGGCAACGAGAAGACAGGAATTCAGGAGGAAGGCCTAGGAGAATGTTCTGGAAAAAGGGGCATTTGGGTTGGACTTAGGGGGATACTTGGAGTACTGATGGGTGAGAGAGATGGGCAGGGGAGGCCTTGCCAGGGGACGAATGGCTGGAGCAACAGCTGGAGGAGAGTGAAGGGCTGGGTTTGGGGAATGAAGTCCAGGAAGGTGGGCCCGACCTTGAGGGTCTTGAATTGCACCATAACGGAGCTTCCCAGAGTGTGATGGGTGTGAGCAGGTGACAACCACAGTCAGGAAGGCCTTCCTGGAGGAGGAGGAGGTGCTGGTTCAGGCCTTGAAGGATGATCTGCTCTGCTGCACTTGCTCCCGGCCTTGGTCCAGGCCGCCCTCTCTCCTGGGCCTTCTCCAGCCGTCCTGCTCCATGCGTCTCCCAGGAGGAAGGCTTCCATGCCTACCACAGGGGCTCCTCCCAGCCAGCCCAGCAGTAATGCTTCTGCAGCACAGCATGGCGCCTGCCTGGACCACACATCCACTCGAGCCTGTCTCAGGTAGGAAGGGTGCTGGCTGGGGTGCTTGTCGTCACACCCGCCCAGAGGCTGGAGCTCCCCTGGGCTGGGGGCGCACCAGATCAGAGCCACCCCAAACACCCGAGAGGAGGAGGGAGCTCCAAGTACTGTCGGGTCTTGGGAAAGGACCCTGGATGGTCCCTTGCTCCCCATGATGGCTCTGTGGGTCACAGTCAAGGGGCCTGAGGGAGGGAGAGGTCATGCCACCAAACCTGGTCAAAATACACTTTCAAGCAGTGACGCTGAGGGTGCACCTGGCCACACCTGCTCTCATTATTCCCACACCCACCTGGCCGGGCCCAGCACAGCCATCCCCATCCAGGAACTCGGAAGCAGAACTCTGACTTGCTCAGGGTAATTCATGCGTCAGAAAAGTGCCAGAGCCAGGGGCTGGGTCCCAGGTCCTCCAACTCCTACCCCAGACTGCCTTGGGGAACTCTCCCACCAGGTGCCCTGGTCCTGTGGTCCTGTCTGCTTTGGGATGCCCTCTCTCCCTTCACCTCCTCAGCTTATTTCTTAGCTCAAGAAGAGGAAAAAGAAAAAGGGAGACGGTGAAATAAATTTATGGCCGTGTTAGAAACATTGGATTGAAGAATTGATCCCTCCGGCTAAGTAATTTCCCTCTTTCGTGCAAAATATAAATAAATCTGTATGGCTTATGCTGAGTGATGAGCCCGGGCCGCCGGCCGGATTTCAGGACATGAAATGCCCTTCAGAGGCTCTGGCTTCCTCTCCTTGACCCCGTCAACGAGCTGTTCTAAATAGCCCTGTGTTCTCCACGGGGCAGGGGCTGCTGGCAGCGGCCTGGTCCTGCCCACGACGCCTGGTCAGGACGCCTCCCAGAGCCCTCCTAGAGCGCAGCTGGACCCTAGCAGGTGTGCTGAGTTTCCCAACCATAAATAGAGCAGCTTAATTATTATTGTTCTTCTTTTCTCTAGACTCTAGGGGAGTCTGGGGGAGGGGGCAGGAAGTGGGGCTGGCATCTCAAGTGTGTCGTTAGGCAACACAGAATGCTCCTCTCCCTGAATCTAATTTCTGGGAAGAGGTGGCCAGCCTGGCGTACCCTAAATTCATCCTGGGGGAGCTGAAGTCCTCCTGCTTCATTGTGGTTTAATTTTAGTGTGTTCCCCTGGGGTGGCCTCCTCCCAGCCTCTGCCTGGAGAGGAAGAGTGAGAGAGGCCGGCAGAGGCTGTTCTTTTCCCGGCTGGCACAAGGGGGATGCTGGCCGACCCCACTGCTGTCATGGGTTCTCTGGGCTTGGCGGGTGCCCATGAGGTGCAGGAGTTTTCTAGAAGAAAGATGGCCTGGACTTGGTGTCTCGAAGGGGGCCAGAGTGAAGACAGATGTTCTCAGGGGTCAGGGACCTGGGACCTGAGGCACGGGGTGAGCTGATTCCTTTGAGGCAGACCTGGTTGCGTGCCAGAAGTGTCCAAGCAGCACTATGGGCAAAGAAGAGGGGGTGGGGTGCCAGGGATGCGGCGGGTGCCTGAGGCGTCTGTCCCTCTCACCTTTTATGCTTTGAGGCAAAATCTCTGCAACTTTTGCCCTCAATCCCTGCAAGGCCTGGAGGTGACTCAGCTCAGGACAGATCCTGCCCGTGGCTGTCACCTTCTGCCTCCACTGGGACTGAATGTCAGGCTTGAACATGGGGGGCTGTCCTGGGGGACCCACATGCCGCTTCTCTTTGCTGCCAGCCAGAGGGAGGATGCTGGGTCCAACCCTACCACCCGAGTCTTGACCGAGAGCTCTGGCAAGGGAAGACATTAGCAGTAGGAACTGGGTGGAAGGAGGCCACCTGGGAGGGACATACCTGGGGCTTTGGGTGCTGGGAATTGAGCCCAGGGCCCTGCACATGCTGAGCGCCTTCCTCACCACTGAGCCAGACTTGGTGTCTCTCAGCATTGGAACCCCTGTCACCTGGCTGGGGATTCTTCCAGCGCTTGAGTCTCGGTGGCACCCAGATGGCCTCGGTGGACAATCTGAACACTCATGTCCCTCACTTCCCTGGCCACATGGGCAGGCTTGGGAAGGTGGCTCTGCCAGCCGAGCCCTCCTGTCCTGCACCTTGGCTGAGGAGTGGCAAGGCGGGGACCCGCAGAGTGCCTTCCTGTGAGGGAGGCAGCTGGGTGCAGTTTCTGGAGGCATCCGTGGGCAGGGGCGTCCTTCTGGCTACTTCAGAGAGGTATGAAAATAAGGGCCCGTGAGGGTGTGGGGGAGGGTGGTGGGACTCTTCTACAACCAGGGGGACGTGGTGACAGTTTGTGATTTTGCTGTGGTGAAACAACCAGAAGATGTCCCTGGGGTCCGGGATATGTACCCTCCTCAGGGAGGTCAGAGACTTGGCTGTGTCCCTGGAGGAAGAGGGGACTGGGCAGTGTGCTAGTTCTTCGTCACTGTGACCAAAATACCCAACAAGGATAATTTAGAGGATGAAAAGTTTATTTTGGTTCATGGCTTCAGAGGTTCAGTCCACGGTGGGCCGACTCCATTGGTCTAGGTCCAAGGTGAGGCAGAAGATCATGGCGGAAGAGAGTGGTGGAGGAGCGCCACCGTTCCATCACGACATCCAGGAAGCAGAGAGAGGGGGAAGGGGCTGCAGGGGAAGCACCCCTCCAGCCACGCCCCACCTGCCAGGTACCACCCACAGAGTCCATTCAGACTAGGTGGGCTGATTAGGTTACTGCTCTCCCTCCTGTCAGTCATTCACCTTGGAAGATCCCTGCACGGACAGGGGCTTCTGGGGGACACCTCATGTCCAAACCCTAACAGGCAGCTACTTTGAATTTAAGGAAAGTACATCAGGAGAGAGGAGCTCTGGTCCCAGTTTTCTGCAGGGTGAGGGGGAAAGGAAAGCACCTAGAAACGGTGCCGTTCTGCCACAGACCCTTCTGCCAGCTGCTGGTGCTGAGATCCTGGGAGGCCGGGCCCAACAGTGAGCGCAGATCGTCCCGAGCAGCGCCTGCCAAGTTCCTTACTGGGCTTCGTTCCCATGGTCAGGGCTCAGGGACCCGCTTCTCCTGCTCCTTTGAAGCTCTTCCAGTGTAGTGGTCCCTGCTGGACACAGGAGCCCTCCTGTCCCTGTGTGTGTGTGTGTGTGTGTGTGTGTGTGCACGTCTGAGACTTATCCCAGTGTGAGTCCCTGGCCAGTGTGCATGGGCAGATTAGGGCTCTCTGTTGTCCTTGGGATGAAATCCAAACTCCTGCAGGTTGGGCCACGCCCACCTCCCTGGCTTCAGATCTCCTTTCTTCTTCCTGGAGCCATACTCTTTCTTGCAGGGTCTCAGAGCTGTTAGCAGTTGTCTCTCAGATTCCTCACACATGTTCTTCCTGTTGTCTGGAGCAGTCTTCCTGCTCTTTTGCTGGCTAACTTCAGGTCCTTGTTTGTTTGTTTGTTTTTTAAGTGCTGGGCCTTCTGCATGCTTGGCAAGTGCTCTACCACTGAGCTACATACCCCCAGACCTCTCTCCATTCTGAAGACCAACCTCTGCACACAATCCAGTTTGTCTTTCTGAACCCAATTTTCGGATTGTGATTTAACCAGCATTGAACAGAACAGGTCTCTTCGCCTCCTTTTTTTGTGGATGTTATACTTCTAGTTATGCAGCCTTTGAGGACTAAATTAGTTTTGGTAGCTGGCTTGTGGCATTGACTCACCTATTATCATCATAACCTTCTAATGTCCCTGGAACTGTGTCCTCTCTTTCAAGGGTTATGAGTTCAAGTCTGCTCATATGCAACTTGTTCCTGGAAATAGCTGGATCTGGTGGGGACCAGTCCATCTTGCTTGTACTCCCAGACTCTTTGGACTCTGTGCTTCTTGCAGCTCACTCTGGCTCTCCTTGTGAATATAGTTGAAATTTCACAGTCATCAGTTTTTAAAATGATTTTCTGAGCATTGGAAGATGAGGAGAGTCACAAAATGTCTTCAGAATATTCTTCGCAAAGCTTCTTGCAGAAGCGAATCTCCTTTCCTCCCACCCACCCACACGCCTTTTCTAAGTCCCTGCTGTGTGTCTGCCCCTGGGCTCAGTGTCTGGGAGTGGTGGGGGGAGGCAAAGGGGTGGTGGCTCTGCGCTTGCTGCAGTCTAGCATGGGTGTGTCTGGTGCAAGCCTAGGGTAAATGTCAGGCAGAGCTCAGGAGAGCAGCAAGAACCCGGAGGGAGGGCAGGGAGGGAGGGGAGGGAGAGCAGGGAGAGAGGACATGCGGGGCCCACCCGCCTGATCTGCCCACTGTCTGGAAACCAGGCTGGAGTTTCTGTGCTGTGGTGGGGAAGTGTTCAGGCTCCCGGGTCATTCTCCCAGGGGACAGGGAGATGGCTTGATGACCTTTCTGGGTCTGGCTGAGTCTGGCTACTGCCTTTGTGTTTGGACCCCACCCCTGCCCACTTCTTGTGAAGCGCCTGCTGGGGCACCAGTTTTCCTTCCTGGAAAGGCTGATGTCACTGCTGCCTGGACAGATCGCTCCTAAGCCCCACTGTCTCTGCGACGCTCTCCTGGATGGTCCCAGCTGTAGAGAGAAGGTCCCATCTGGATGCTGCAGGCGCTCACTGGGGCTGCTGACCTTTCATTCCACGGTGGAGAACTCCGGAATCCTTGGGTCCTACACCTGGTCCAGTCAGGCATCGCTCCTTGCAGCTGGGCATTGCTCCTTGCAGCTGGGCATTGCTCCTTGCAGCACTGGGGATGGTGACCGAGCCACACAAGCACATAGCAATTAAAAGCAAGGTTGGGGGGGGATAGAAATGCCACAGTCAGAGACAGCACCTTACCCAGGAGATCTCTGTGGACATGCTGGTGACCCTGCCAAGAGGTGTGAGGGGAGGGAGCTGCCTCGCTCCCCCGAACCCAGCCTCAGACTCTTCATGTGAAAGTATCAGATAAACCCTAGCTGAGAAATACCCTATGAAATACCTGCCCACTGCTCTTCAAAAGTGTCAGGGTGAGATGAGGCTGGGACACAGGACAAGGACAAGGTGGGCTGCTGGATTCCATCCCGCCACAAAGGGCATTCCTGGAAAAACTGGGACAGCTGCATAGTGGAGTTGGTGATGTTGTACCAATACTATTTTCAAAATTTTGATAAATTTGCTGTGGTCAGGTGAGACATTACCATTGGAGGAAGCAGAGGGAAGAGCCTGAGAGAATTCTTGGCAGCATTTGCAACTTCTGGAAATCTCAAATTATAGGAAGGAGGAAAGAAAGAAGGAAGGAGGGAGGGAGGGAGGGAGGGAAGAAAGGAGCGAGGGAGGGAGGGAAAGAAGGAGCTAAGGTTCTGCAAATAGAACCCTGGGCTCAAAACCAGCCCCTCCACTTCCGAGCTACTTGGACTTGGACATGAAACCCCACCCCATGAGCCTCAGTTTCCTTATTTGGAAGATGAATCTGCTAGCAGAGTGGCCCTCAGTGTTTCCCTGGCCCATCACGAGATGCCTCCAAGTGCCCGGCCTACAGGAAGCAATCGATAAGGCTCAGCTGTTATTATCGTTATTGAAGAAGGAGGAAGTGTGACTTCTGAAAGCCAGGAGGAATGGAGAGTATGTGTGGTGACAGAATTCAATAAGGTTGGAATAAGTCAATATGAGTCAGTTAAATAAACATCTACTGATTTTGTCTGTGTGCTTGACTTTGTCCTGGGGGTTGGAGAGAGAATTCAGACCAGACACGAGGACAAGGAGACATCCCTGGATGCAGATGTGGGTGACAGTGTCAGGGGACAGGTGGGCACTGAGAGGCACGTTGGGTCGCTATGGCGTCCGAGGCAGAGCTGTGGGAGGCTGAGGTCGGCTGAAGAATCAGAAAAGGCTTCATGAACGTGGTGAACCTGGCATTGACTTTTGACACGCGAATAGAAATGCTCCAGATACACAGGCCGCGGGCCTGGAGTCCCTATAAGAACCTCATAGGACCTCAGGCGCTGGCCTGGCTTCTTCAACTCCTCTTCATCCTGTGCGTGGCAGGCGTTTTTATTACCCATTTATAGTGGAGGCAGCAGAAGCTCAGCAAGGAGGGGGTTCCCAAGGTCACGGTTACTGATGGGCAGAATGTGTATTGCATCCCAGGCTGTCTGACTCCCAAGCTGCCAGTCAGGATGTAGGAGCAATGACCCTGCAAGCTGAGGGTGCAGCGTGGGTCCAGGCGTGTCACCAGGACGAGCTGGAGCCCTGAGGCTTGGGCTGTGACCTCTGCAGAGTGTGGAGCAGGGGACGAGGGGGTGGGGCAGAGCTTGGGAGACTCTGCTAGCCCAGGGGTTGCCCCGTCTTGTCTGGGAGCCCTTCATGGGCTACATTGGGGTGCAAGGCAGATCTGGGTCTCGGGCAGTTCACTCCACATCTATGTGGGATATGGTGAGAGGCAGAGTGGAGGCAGGGAGGCTGGGGATGAAGAGAAAAGCCAGTGAAGAGGCACAAAGGATGAGAAGTGAGCCTTGTCAAAGAACTTCCCCCATGAAGTGAAGGAACAGGAGAAAAATAGGTTTTGCAAAACCTTGCCATGGAAAAACCCGGGGCTGGGAGTAGACTGTGAGCTTTGTGTGACCCAGCCAGGTGCTGTGGCTGCTGAGTGACACGGCTGTGCATATCAAGGAGCAGGAGGTGTTGGTCTCCACCCTCTAATCTCAGGCTGCCCAGGCTCTTGACACTGATGAGCTCCAGAGGCCCCTCTCCAAAGGCCTGGCAGACACCTGGGGAGCTGTATGACCAAGGGGGCACCCGGACTCTGTTCAGCAGGGGCAGCCGAGGTCCCTGAGCGCGTTCAGGTCAGAAGGGAAGCAGTTCAGCAGAAGACAGAGCCAACATGCTGCCATCCCGAGGACCGGGGGTCCAGCAGAGAGGGGCAGGGGTTTCCTGGCCTCTCCCCTGTTCACAGCTCTTCCCTTGGGCTTCCTGCTTCCTTCTCTGAAACCAGAAGGCCTTTGCTTTCCTGGTTCACAGGCTGGAGGAGCAAGCCCCTCCCACCATTTCTGAGCCCCAGGTACTCAGTGAGTCTGGACTTACCCCTCTCCACCAGTGTCTCCAGGGTCCCACAGTCCTCAGGCAGGGCCTCGGGTGGGTCCAGCTGGGAAGGGACATTGGAGAGAGCCCCACAGTGGTGGTGCGGTCAACCTAGCAGAACCTCCTGTCTGGCCTCTTCCAAATCAATAACCAACCTGCAGAGGCTCTGGAGGAGTGGGTCCAATGCAGAGGGACTGTCTACAGCTTGACGATTTGTCCTGCCCAGAGAGGCTGGGGCGCCTGTCATTCCAGCCAGCGTCAGGCCCTGTTTCGGCTTTTCGAACACTGGGGCGTTGTGCCTGGGGTGGCCTCTAGGGTGCGGAGCCACACTGGCCACTGGTTCTATGGCTTCTGAGCTCTGGACTCTTCAGGGTGGGGGTTGTGATGCTAATTGACTATAAAGAGTGGGCTTGAAATTGGAATTTTCTGGGCCTCCAAGTCCCTGGTTGCAGCATCTGATGCTCATTAAACTGTAGGCAGCTGAACTGGCTGGGGATGCTGACTGTGCAGCCTTGGGGACGGGGGCAGCCGCTGGGCTCCAGCCTGGCGAGGTGCTGACAGGATGCTAGACAGAGGCCCCAGCACGAACCAGGCCCGGTCATACTCAGTGGGCCCAGACCTCAGTCTCAACCTCTGTCACTGCCTCTTGCTCTTGCACACAAACACAGTCCTGGGAACTGGTGCTAGAGATCCCGGTTCATGCGTGATCCTGGGGATGGCATGAGGATCCCGATTCTCTCTCCTTTCCAGTTCCTAGCCAGTGGTGTGACCCTGGACAACCCCGGTTCACCAGGCTTCAGGGTCTCTAACAGAACGATTCAGAAAGGAGGATTCTAGAGCCTGGTTGGGCTGGGGTTTCCTGCTACATTGAGAGGCCAGGCAGAACATTCCAGAACCTGAACATCCAGACTGTGCTGGCCTGTGGGTGGAAATGCAGCCACCACATCACTTGATTGTACAGGCTGCAAACTCCATCTCTCTTTACCCCCTGAAGTCTGTCATGGGCGTGTCCAGGTGCTCAGGGGAGGAGGCGCCCAGCTTGCAATTTCCTCCACTCTGTCCCTCCCAGGGAAGCCCTCTGCTCACAGATGTTCAAAGGTGGCACCTGGCCATGCTGTTGGTGTCCTAGGTGAGAAGGCGGCTTCCTTGGCACTCTGCCTGGGGCAACTGGCCCTGATTCTGCTTTACCCCGGCTTCTTGTCTCCCTCAACCCCGCCACAGGGCCTCAGAACTGAGAGGAAGAGAAGGCCCACCACGTGGCCACGCAGTCTTTCAGGGGACCAGAGTCCTCCACAGTGCTTTGTGGAAACAGCTCCTTCACCTTCTGGACTCACCCCTCTCTCCACTGGGCTCTGTCTCAGCTGAACAGGTGAGAAGAGCCATCTCGTCTGGTGCTTCCCGTCCTCATTTCAAACTTCCTTCCAACCTGGGGAAAACACCAGGAGCTCCCAGCTATGCCCTGCTGGAAGGGGAGGAAGCAAGTCACCTGACCTGCCGCACTCCTGGAAGCACATCAGGTCACCACCAGCCCAGCCAGGGCACCACCAGCCTCTCCATTTGATTTCTGTTTGAGTGTTTATGTCAATCAAAATTAACCAACATTTATTGAGTACTTATTGTGCAGCCAGCATGGGGGAAATTGCTCTTTTCTTAAAAAAAAAAAAAAAAAAAAAAAGGCACTTTTCTGCTCTCTGATTTCCCTCTCCCAGATTTCCCAGGCTTCTGGAAGGAACGCCTTGAATAATTCAGCCCGCAGTACAGATCTCTGGAGAACATAGCCTTGCGGCTACTTTAATCACTGGAAAGGTTCGGAGTCAGTTATAATCAAGCCGGAGTCAACGTGGAAATGCTCCGGCTTGAAAACAAGATGAAAGGAGCCGGAGGAGGAGAGAGACTCTGAGGCGAGAAATGGAGGCTGGATCTCAGGGGCTCTCGGGTCCTTCTCGCATTTCCGAAGGGGGTCGCAGCCTAGCGCCTCAGTCCCTGGGATCTCTCCGCTTTTAGCAAGATGCATCGCTGTGTCTTTCTCTGACCTTTCCTAATGTCACAGGGGAGCCAGTCAGAGCTGCGGCCCACGCAGGGGCAAAGCGAGCAAGGACAGGTCCTCTCTCCGATGGGGGTTCTGGGGAAAGCTGTTACCACCTTCCAAGGAGGGTGGAGGGAGGGGACGTGGAGATGGGCGGAGCGGGCGGGGGCGGGTCTTTCCCCGAGGGGCTAGCCTGGGATTGGGCACGCTGAGGCAGGGGCTGGTCGTGGGGGCGCGAGGGCACCTGGAGATACTACCAGGGTGGGAAAGCCACCCAAGTGGTCGTAGGGTCCGTCCATTTGGTCTTAGGGGAATTTTGGGACCTCATCCTGGTTGCTGTCTGGTCTGGGAGGGTGGTAGGAATGGAGGGCTGGGATAGAGGGCTGGGATGGAGGTGGGAGCCTGTCTGGGAAGCCCTCCGACGCATAGGGTGCTCCAACTTGTGGTCTCCGCGACAGGCAGTGCAATACAGAGGTGGGGGGCCCTGAGCCAGCAATCACACAGGCTTCAGAGAATGCAGAGCAGAATTGGAGGGTTCCGGCTGTTTGTCCTCTTGATGGGGACACTGACGAAGCTGGGGTGGGTGGACTGGGTGCCCCCTCCCCCAGTGCTTTGATTTTCCTCCTCAAGGTCAGACAGCATAGAGGACAGGAAATGACCCCGCTCCCGCAGAGGGGCAGGATGCCGACTGCCTAAGCAAGGAGCCCTAGGGTTCCAGGGTGAGCTCCTCAGCCTCACAGCCCTGCAGGAGATGGGTGGAGCCCCCAGTCCTTAGGGCTGCTCTGACCCGGAGGGTCCTGATCTCTGTTTCTCTTCAGTCTCTGAGCTGGCAGTTCTGAAAAGGTCTGGTGGGGCAGGCTGGCCTGGGTTCCCTCTTGCCAAGGATTTCTCTGCTGCTTTCTCTCTGGAGCCAGCCTTACTTCACTCAGAGTGGTTAGAGCTGAGATCGGGTGGGGCAGCCAGGGTGCAGATGGCTCAGGAAGGGGTGTTTGTGGACCCAGCCTGGGGCACTGGCAGTGGGGGCTGGACTGTGGGCCAATGGGTAAGAAGGTGCTGGTCCCACTGGCTTGGTGGCTCATGCCTGTAATTCTAGCAGCTTGGGAGGCCGAGGCAGGAGGATCTCAAGTTCAAAGTCAGACTCAGCAACTTAGTGAGACCCTAAGCAACTTAGTGAGATCCTGTCTCAAAGTAAAAAATAAAAAGGGCTGGGGGTGTGGCTCAGTGGGTAAGCACCCCTCAGGTAATTCCCCAGCCCCTTCCCCTGAAAAAAGAAGGCGCAGGTCCCAAGTTTTCATGGTGACTCTCTTTTCCCTCAGGACCTCTCAGGAGCAGGAGGGTGGCTGGACCAAGGCAGGATTTAGGAGTTCTGGGGCTGGCACACGTGCTGTCCTAACACTGGTCATACAGCCCCAAGCCTGTGACGGTAGAGGGTGCTGGGCACTGCTTACCACCATGGGTGCCCAGGCTGCTAGGGTCCAGTCTCAGCTCTGCTGCTGACCAGGTGTGTAACTTGCCACCTCAGTTTCTCACCTGTGAGGCAATGGAAGATGCGGTCATGATCCACAAGCCAGAGCCGGCAGAGCCCCGGAGTGCCCAGACCACAGGGCACACCAGCACTCAGCTCCCACTGCTCCGTGTGTCTCCACATCCTGGAGACAGAAGCCTGTGACAGTGGATGGACGTCAGAGCCAGGGAAACGTGCTCATGCCTGGGATTGCCAGCTCCCTGTACCCCACTGGCTGGGAAAATACTGGTTAATTTCAGTAGGATCAGCAAAAAGCCGGCTGCATTCTGTTATCATCATATCCCGCACAAAGGAGCCGTGAGCCAGCAGAAGAGTTCATCTGTCTCTCCACCCCGGGGGCTGCTGGCAGTTTGACGCAGTTCCTTCCAGATCGGCTGCCACGTGTGTGCACACACGAGTATCCTACGTGTGCACGTACGCACGCCCTCCACCCTTCCCTCTGTCCTCTCTCTCTCTGTCTCCCCGCCATCTACTTTCAGAGAAGTGTGTGACATACATATTGTTGGCACTCTTTGGTAATCCGCTTTGCCCCTCTCTCTCACTACTGCGTCAGATACGTCTTTCTACCTCAGTAGGCACATCTCCATCAAAATCTTTCTCATCTCTACCGTATATTGCACTTCCCAGAAGATTTAGGAAATAAAAAGTGGGCGAAATATTTTCTTACAGGCCCGAGGGAGGATCTTAAAAAGGAAGCACTTTGATAAAACACTTTTAAACAATTATTTCCCTTGATTAAAACCTCAATTTATCTTTAAAAACAAACCCTGGGGGAAGAAAAGTCCACATACCTCTCAGAATCTCACCACCCAGGCGTAATTATTGTTACTATTTTGGCACAATTATTTATTGCCTTCTGTAATATCCATAGTTGAGTGTGTGTGTGTGTGTGTGTGCGTGCGTGTGTGTGTTTAAGCAAATAAACAGCACATTGTGACACCTGTCATTTATGTGTTCTACTTAACATCACTTCATAGACATTTTCTCCCCTCCCTATATATCCTATGGGTCCAGGTATATGGTAGCCAAGAAGATAAGGCCAAATTTTCCCAAATAGAAGATTTGGCAAAAAGCTTGGGGGTCCACTTGAATATTTGGGGATTGAGATGAAATCGTGGAATGCCGATTTATCTAATTTATAAACTTAACTCCCTGTAAGTTTAAATGTCATGTATATTTAAAGCCGCCCATGACATAAAATATGCTAAATTCAGCAAGCTTCCTCTTCCTGTCCCCCATTTCCGTCTTCCGTTTTTCTACGGCTTTTCTGGCATCCCTGACGTCTCCATCCTCCCTGGGGTGGCTTGTGAATTTCCCAACCCAGCTGTCCAGAGCTCATGGCCTTCATTTTGTGTCCCCGTGTTTGAGATTGAGATGCCACACCTTAAAAGCTGCCTGCGGAACCTGTTTTTCTCTGGAAATTGTATTCCGAGCCACAAGTATCTATTTGCATGACATTAGCACTGTCTCTTTATTCCTCCCATAGTGTGCTTTCCCGATCTCCACGACAGAACCGCTTACTGGGTTGCTTTTAAAAGTGATCTTTAAAGGCTTGTTTACAATGACAGCCGACACGTGGAATTGTCAGGTCGCAACCCCAAGAACAATTACTAAATGCCTGTAAATTTCTTTGCCTCCCTTTTGTGCCAATTCCGTAGGTGACCTCTATAAACTTCCCCAACTAGCCGTGATTGAGGTCAGGGAGGGCTAATGTGATTTCCCCAAACACTACTTTGTTGTTTAAAATAAAGTAACTAAGAGAGTGTGCTTAATAGGAGAGTCTTTGTCGCAACTTGAATTTAAAGAGATTTTTCTCTTTTCTAAAAGATAATTGTGGGAACATCCTCATGTTGTGTTTGGAAATATGTGATTTTTTTTTTAAAGACAAGATTAATGGAAGCGTGGTTTTCCATCTGCTGGCTACCCCCCAATTTATTTAATCATTGCTCTATTGTTGGACAGTTCAATTATTTCCGCTTTTCCTCTATTACAAACAACGTGAGCCACATTCTTGAACTTATATCTCTGGCATGCTACAGATGATTTCCCGGGGACAAATTCCCCCAGAGTCCAATGGTTGTGGGTGTTTTTGTGGATCTTGACACGCCTCACTACATTGTCCTTCAGAAAGGTCGCGTCAACGCATGATCCCGCAGCCATGTGAGACCATGGTGCCCTTCTGAATGTAACGGGGGTGACGCTTCCCCATAAGCTCTTTGTAGAGTCATCATTTATTGGAGCCTGTGGAACTCACCTGGTCCAGCTGATTCCCGAATGAACCTCTTGTGATGGGAAACTCCTTCTCCCAAGAGCGAACCCTGCCTGTTTCCACATCTCCATCATGTGCCTTGCCTGGCTGTGTGGGGCACACCTCCTCACTGGGCTGGGGAGAGGGGAATTGAGTATAATAAATACCACCTGTGGTGCCTGGCATTGCACCACGCACCGCTAGGTGAAGCTGGAGTTACTGACCTACCTTGTCAAGATACAGAGATTGAGGTTCAGAGAGGCTGAGCAGCTTGTCCAAGTCACACAGCCGGCACCTGGAAGGGCTGGGATCCAATCTAGGTCTGTCTGACTTTCTAAGGCCCCCCACACTGTCTTCCTTTTGGTGGTTACTCAAAACAAGTTTCCCCTGCAGGATAGGCTGCCCTTCCATCCGTTCCCACCACAGCCGGAGCGCTTACACCCTACCCTTGTCAGGACAGTCCTGACCACACTCTCACCTCACCTGTAGGTCCTACAGGTGCTCCTGCTGGGTGGCTGCCCTAGGTGACTTGGTTCATCTGGGAATCCCCCTCCCTGTATACACTGTGGTTAGAGTCACAGCATGGGGTTGGGAGGTGGGAGGGAAGCAGAGCCTAACTCCTTCTTGCTGTAGCCCCATGGAGGGACAGATGCAGAGGTGCCTGCAGGGGTCCCTCTGGACCGCACTCTCCTCTGCCTCCGGCTCTTCTTCCCGGCTCCCTGCACTGCTGGCCAAGTGTTGGCTCAGGCCCATCAGCAGGCTCTTGGCTGCAGACTCACAGAGCTGGAAGCCACACAGAGACACCGGCTCCCCCTTCAGGGTCCCACGTTGACCTTGGCTGTGCTTGGCTTCTCTAAGTGACAGGCTAGTGGCCCCCACTCTGGGTCTCACTCACTGCTGCTCCAGACCTTCGCTTCCCCATCTCCTATAATCAACTCCTGATACCAAGGCACTCACAGGGCTTCCTACCCCCCAGCTGAATGCTGGCGTGAGTGAAATCACGTGATTTCAAACCAGCTTCCCCTCTCTCTCCTGACCATCGCACCGTCAGGAGGCCCAGCTGGACCCACCAGAGGCCAAGAAGCCACAGAGGAGACTTAGAGTGCTCCCGTCATCACACACAATCAAAGCAACAAATCATTGTAGTTGGGGGGCTGGTTTGAAAAACTATTACTTTTATTTGCTTGATCTGCCGTTATAGCGCACTGCATAATATGCAATATATTTAGTTAAAGTAAATCTTAGTGTGATCTGATGAGCATGATCTAAATTGGAAAGTATCAGCTTCGGTAATTGACACAAAGTGACACTCCCTGGTCTTTTTAGTGGCAAACACACACGACGTGCCACTTACCCTCTGGGCCACTTTTGAGCATGCGGCCAGCAGCTTCAAGTGTGTCCCACAACCGCAGGGCTGTGGCCTCCCCGGTCTCTGGGATCCACTGTACCGGCCGCAGCAGCTCCTCCTTCCTGGCTCTTCTTGCAGTTTTAAGCAACTCGATTTTGGGGTGCTCTGCTTCTGTAGCTTAAGGCTACCGTTTTCTAGGCAAAACCATGAAGATGGTAGAAAGACCAGGGGTGGCCTGGGGAGGTGACGATGCTGATGCTGTAAAAGTGGCTACGTGTCACGCGTTTGTCCAGACGCACGGAATGTCCTACTCTGAGAACCTGCAGGGACGCCGTGAGCTCTGGCTGGTGAGGATGATGTGTCATGTGGGTGCATTCACGGTAGCAAAGGTCCCTGGGGCTCTGGGGGGAGCTGTCGATCATGGGCAGGGTCGGGATAAAATCTTAAACAACAGCAACCCAAACCTCATGTCCCAGCCTCCGGGTCTCCTTTTCCCCGGCCTCAGCAACACCGCAGGCTTTTCCGCAGCCCTCCCCATGTGGGGGGCTCTGGGCCCGTCCACCCTGATGAGTCGCCCTGGGCCTCCCTGTGTGTCTTAACGTGGGGTCTGCAGGAAGACAGGCCCCTGGCGGTGACTGCAGCGCGTGGGCTGGCGGCCTGAGGCTACGCCGGCCCACGGGTGTTTTTTTCCACAGTACCATGACTCCCGCAGTGTTGGAAAATAATTTGAAATCACTTTCAAAGTTTGAAACTCTAGGGTTTCACATTCAAATCTGAATTTCTGGTTTCTCTGAAAAATAAGGAGCTGGAGACTGTGATGCATGTCCAGCTGTCCCAGAGGCTGAGGCAGGAGGGCCAAAAGTGGGAGGCCGGCTTTGGCAACTTAACAAGACCTCATCTCACAATAAAAAGTAAAAACGGCTGGGATGTGGCTCAGAGGTCGAGTGGCCCTGGGTCCAATCTCCAGGAAGCCACCCCCCCACACACCACACACGCAAAAAGAGAGAGCTGGTCACACTGGGGCTCTGTTCCTACAGGACAGAGGGCTTGGCTGGGTTGAGTGGGGACTGCTCCTTTGGGGGCAGAGCTGTGCTCTCTCACCTTCTGTGGCCCAGCCAGCCCAGCTGAGCTTACTTTCCAACGTCCTATGCCAGCCCTTTACTAGTTGGCTCTATGTGCTACTTGGCACCTGGATATTTGAGTTTTAACCTCTGGTCTAGAGCCATTAATCACCTCCCATGAGTGGGCCTATGCTCCTATTAATACAACTTTAGAGTTCTGTTTGTCTACTCCTCTGAGCTCAGTCTCCTAACTCCCTGTTCTTTTCTTGGGCACTTGTCCCATGACATCTAGGGCATGACATGTAAAGTAGGATATAGTGATTTTGGTGGTTTTCCCACCATTCCTTGGAACTGAGTGGGTAAAAACTGGCCACCAGTGTCTGGTCAGGTGCTCATGATGAAGGCAGGGTTTTGATTTCAGGACCAGTTCATGATCCTGATCTTGGCCTACTGGCTCCTCCCACAGCATTTCTGGGCCTCCCTCTAGGTGACCTTAGTCTGGTGTGAGTCACCATTACCGTCCAGGTCTTCCTCCCTGGCATTGGACTGGGAGCAGTTTGTGACCTCTCTCGATTCCCTAGAGCCTGGCAGGCAGTACAGTATTTTTTTTTGTACTGGGGATGGAACCCAGGATCGCTCCACCACGGAGCCACATCCCCAGTCCTTTTCACTTTTTAAATTTTGAGACAGGATCTTGCCAAGTTGCTGAGGCTGTCTTTGAACTCGCGATCCTCCTGCCTCAACCTCCCGGGTAGCCGGGATCGCAGGTGTGGCTGCTGCTCAGGGTCTCAACAGGCTTGTGCTGACTCAGGTCTTTGAAAAGGTAAAACTGACAAGTTAGGGACAAGTGCCCCCTGACAGAGGAGAAGGGAAGCTAGAGAGCAAGCACTGAGAAGGCCCGGGAGAAGCATCCACTCCAGGAGCTGGGCCGCACCTCAGCCTCGGAGCCGTTGGAACATACCCGTGAACTGGGTGCAAATGCGCGGTTCAACCGCTTGTTTTTTTTTTTTTTTTAACCCAATATTATTTTTTTATTATTTTTTATTCACACAGTTCATATAATCTTACACGTCTTATACATAGGGTAATACTGTCTGTCTCAGTCTACTATTTTTCCGTTCCCCATCCCTTCCCATCCCATTTTCCTCCACACCATCCTTGCTTCCTCCATTCTTTCCTATACCCCCCATGACTCCCCCCTGCCCCGTTGTGTATCAGCATCCACTGATCAGAGAAAACATTCGGCCTTTGGTTTTTTGGGCTTGGCTTATTTCACTTAGCATGATTTTCTCCAACTCCACCCATTTACCAGCAAATGCCATAGTTTTATTCTTTTTTATGGCTAATATTCCATTGTGTATATATACGACAGTTTCTTTATCCATTCTTCAATTGAAGGGTATCTAGGTTGGTTCCACAATCTAGCTATTGTGAATTGAGCAGCTGTGAACATAGATGTGGCTGCATCCCTATACTTTGCTGATTTTAAGACCTTTGGGTATAAACCAAGGAGTGGGATAGCTGGGTCAAATGGTGGGTCCATTCTAAGTTTTCTGAGGAATCTCCATACTGATTTCCAGAGTGTCAGCCACTTGTTGTTCTCAGGTGTCCGTGGGTAGCTGATAGCACGGGGTGGAGTCCCCGGGACCCAGTGAAGGGGCAGGGAGGGTCCACTCTGAAATAAGGGTCTGAAGGAGCTGAGAGCCATATGTAGAGATGCTCAGAACTTCCTGCTGAGTTTTAGGGCCCTTGGGGCCTCCATCCAAGCCGAAGCCTGCCTGCCTTCAGAGTTGTCAGACTCCTCTGATGCTGCCATTTTGCTGCGTGATTTTTAGCAATGTGTGTGTGTGTGTGTGTGTGTGTGTGTATGTGTGTGTGTGTCAGTACTGGGGATTAGACCCAGGGCCTTGCCCGTGATAGGCAAGCTGTCTACCACTGAGCTACGTGCCCAGCCCTTCCCTGCCCTTTTAATTTTATTTATTTTTGAGACAGGGTCTCATTAAGTTGCCCAGCCTGGCCTTGTACTTGTGATCCTCCTGCCTCAGCCTCCCAATGAACTGGGACCATAGGTGTGCGCCACTGTACCAGCGACTTTTAGCCTCAGTTTCCTCACCTGTAAAGTGGGAAAGGACCCCCCTCAGGGTAACTGGGAGGATTATTTGAGATACTTCTGTGGATCCCTGAGCACAGTGCCTGGCGCGTCCCAGGTCTCCCGTAAATGATGGTGGGAAGAAGAGGCTGAGGGATCAGGGCTGGGCGGAGGTCCCAGCCTCCTGGGGAAGATGAGGGAGAAGTTCTGGGGTGAATCATCCCCTGGCCTCAACGAGGGGCTGTGAGGAGATGGAAACAGCCCTCGCAGGACAGCTCCTCTGGCAGGACAATGAGGCCCCGACGAGAACGCGCCTTGGACCTGTGGCGCCTGCAGGACTGGTCCAGGCCCCTCTCCACAGACACATGTCAGGTGCTGCTGCTCATGGACTCCGCTCGGGAGACCCTGTGGGCTGCAGCCTCACCATCTGCGCCTCTCACTTCTCCCCAGAGTGCATTCCCATTAACGAAGGAGATCCTGCAGCTGGAGTGAGATCCAGGGATAATCCTTTGGATCAACAGCTCCTTAATCTGCTCCTGCTGGTTACTAATCTTATCTAATAATGCCACCTCCTAAGTCCTCTCCAAAGCGGAGCTTGGCTTGGGCACACTCCAAGGCCCACTCCTGAGAAGAGGGTGTATGGTTCTGCTCTGGCTACCTCCTGGAGCTTGCATTTCCTCCTCAGGTTTGGGGGAACCGGCATGACACCTGGCTGGATGTGTGCAGCCACATTGCCCACACGAGGCACAGAAAGGATCGCATCTGGGTTGTCCTCTTTTCTTCCCAGGATGGCCTTCTATAGAGTGTGGCACTTGCAGTTAGGAAAACGAAAGAATGTAAAAGTCCAGCTTGCTCTCTGTGCCCATGAACTCTGTAGGGACCCCTCCTGTCCCTCCACCTTCTTAGCCCAGCCCAGCACCTGTCAGCAGCTGGATCTCCCTCTTCCCTTACTCCTACCCCTGACCCCTTAGGGAGGAGGGGCAGGTGTGGGTATGGAAGTGTCTGTGTTTACATATCTCTTCTCTGGCCCCACAGAGCACAGCTCCCCTGCCTCCCCTTCCCCTGCAACTGGGGATTGAACCCAGAGGCACTCAACCACCGAGCCACATCCCCAGCACTATTTTGTATTTTATTTAGAGACAGGGTCTCACTGAGTTGCTTAGCACCTCCCTGTTGCTGAGGCTGGCTTTGAACTCACAATCCTCTTGCCTCAGCCTCTCAAGCCGCTGGGATTACAGGTGTGCGCCACTGTGCCTGGCCCCAGTTCTTTTTATTTTATTTTTTTTTTAGGTAGGATCTTGTTAAGTTGCAGAAAATTTTGCTAAATTGCTGAGGCTGGCTTGAACTGTGGTCCTGCCTCTGCCTCCCCCATTGTTGAGATTACCGGTGTGGGCCCGAGCCTGGCCACAGCTCCCCTTTGTCTCCCATCTTCCTGTTTTCTTGGATCCTTCCTCTGGGGGGAGAGAATCAGGCTGCCCACTGGAGTAGATTCTTCCTGAGTGGCCTCAAGCGCATCTCCCTGCTTTTCTCACACCGACTGTGGAATTTAGGGGACTGGGAGTCGTTCTTCCAGGAGTCTGATCCTACACCGTGTTGAGCCCTTTGGCTTAGCTCTTGGGAATGGGCTTGGCTATTTCCAGTCTCCGAGGCCTCCAGAGCTGTGGATATGACCTCGGTTTGGTGGACATGGGCACCAACACTAAGGCCTGCGCTAGGCATGCTGCTAACTCTTGGTCCTTCCCACCATCCTCCCTGATTAACCTCATCCACAGTGAGGAGTCAGGGGCCCTTGCCTCCTGCTCAGCCTGGCCAGTCACAGCAGCTTTTATTAATATATTACTACTACGACTACTATTTGTGGTATTGGGGAGGGTCTACCACTGAACTAAATCCCCAGTCCTTTTTATTTTGACTCAGGGTCTTACTAAATTGCTAAGGCTGACCTCAAACTTGTGAACCTCCTGCCTCAGCCTCCTGAGTTGCTGGGATTTCAGGCATGCACCACGGACCCGGCCACAGCTGCTTTTGATTGGAAACATCTCGCTTCTGCTCTGGCCCACACTCTCCCCTCAGCCAGAGCACCAGGTCCATCTTCCTTTGAAATGCCATGAGGAGGATGGGGATTTCTCTTTACCTTTTAATGGATTTTCAGAAATTTAACTTCCAACACTTGCTAGTATCCATGAGAAAACACCCACCCCCATGCTCTTCAGTGCTTTTCAGGGAAGAAGAAGCGGCCTTGAGTCCCAGATGAGCTTATTTCCACAGTTCTCAGTCCCAGGGACTGACCTGTCCCTCTGCCACCTGGTTGCCACGTGGGAGCTTCTTTCCTAGGGGTCCTCCAGCTTCACCCTCTGTGGATGCTCCAGTGGCCTCATCACCTCTCTTTCCAGGCCCTTCCTACCGTCTGGGAGAGCCACCCAGCCCACGCCGCCTCCCCTCACATGCTCTGATCTGTACTCCTGTCCCGAGGCCGCTCTGCGAGTCTTCCCCTCCACCAGCGTCAGCACCCACACCTCTCCACCCCGTGAACTCTGCCCTGAGGAAGGCCCACTCCTGTTGGGCAGCCTTGGCGATCATGTGACTGTGCTGCCCGGTCTCCCCATCACCCATGCCCCCCATGCATGCTAGGCCCTGACTGACACTCCAGCCCCATCCACATGACCTTTCGTGTCCACCCTTGAACACCCTTTATAATCTCTTAGTTCAAATTCCCCCAGCTTCGAAGATGGCTGGCTCACAGGACGTCCGGTCGGCCAGTGGGGGGCAGCCTGTAGCCAGCTGTTTTCTCCTTGACAATCAGCTGTGGCAGCTGGTGAGGGGGTCCTGTGATGCACATGGTGGCTAGTCCCGTAGTAGGGGCCATCAGGTGGCCATGTGATACCACCTCTGGTAAAGGAAGAGGCCAAGCGAGTGCTCCCAAACCCACCCCGGGCCCGTGCCTGGTTCCGTCTCCTTTCTGCTCACAGAGCCAGGGCCCTGGCACCTCTGTGCCCCCAAGAAGGCGGTGGGGTTGTAGGGACTAGGAAGGATCAGGAGGGCCCCTTCCTGGCTCACAAGGGGACTGGAGGAGCAAGGTCGGGCCCAGGCGCTCTGCCCAGGGGCTTTCTGCCAGGCTGTGGCTGGGTCTCCAGTGCGAGCAGAACGCCTGCCGAGGCCTGAAGCCTGGGTGGGTCCTGGCAATGGCGGCTACGCTCTTGGAGGCCTGAGCAGGAGGGTGCTGGGCCCTGCAGTGGGGTTTAAGAAGGTGGTCAGGTCCTGTTTGCTGAGTGGGGCTGGGTGGCAGAGCAGACGCCTGACCACAGGGCACCACAGCGCCTCCTGCTGGCCCTTTGGCATGGAGGCATCTGACATGGCAGAAATGATGCCCTTACGTGCGCCTGGCAGGGCCAAGCCAGCTTCCTGGCCCTGGGAAGCTCACCAGGGCCTCCAGTTTCTGAGGTCGGAAAGACATCCCAGTCTTTCCTCTCCCAGGTCTGGTTTCCTTTGCTTAATTCACATGGCTCCTGGAATGTTCTTGAACTCTCTGAGATATTCTTGGAAGGTGACCAGTATGTGCAGCAGAGAAAGCCTGGTCTGAGAAACAGGGACATGGGTTCCAGTCCCAGCCTTTCCAGCTTACTGTGTGATCTTGGGCATGTCCCTTCTTCTCTCTGAGTGTCAATTTTCCTATCTGGATAGGAGGGGATGGGGTGACATAATCTGTAAGACCCTCCCTAGATCTCCATAACAATCGCCAATCTTCATTGAAGGTTTTCATATAGTTTCATATAGTCTGTGATTTATCTATATTATCCCATCAAATCTCAGAGGAAATAAAGGCTCAGAAATGTTAAGCAAATGCCCAGGATCACACAGCCAGGAAATGACGGGGCCTGAAACAATTTCAGCACCTCCGTGGACCCTTCTTCCAGAGGAAGGGGATTGCAGACAGGGGGCCTCTCATTCTTGAAGCCACTGACAGCTTCCCCCCTGCTCACTGGGCCCCATGCTGTCCTCGTCACTGACAGTGAAGGAAGTTGGCTCATCTAATAAGGCGCGGCGGGTTTCGAAGCGTCCTGTCCCATCGTGAGGTAGCGGACAGTCCACAGCCCTGTCAGTCAGACGCCACGTGCCCTGGGAACGCGTTTTTGTCTTTGAAATACCAAAGCTGGATCAGGTCCCGTGGCTCCTGCAGGGAGGCCTGGCATCAGATCTGCAGTCGGACGGGTCTTTCTCCGGCAGCTCTTTCTTCCTCCACCTCCGGCAGGCGAAAAGGCCCCCGCGCCGCGAGCAGGCGCCAGGGAGTTTCTCTTAAATTAAGAATTTGATCCATTCCTTCAGGTCCCCTCCAGGGGCTGGAGAGAGCAGAGAAAGTGACGGCCGAGTGCTAATGGGCAGGTGTGGTTCTGCGTTGTGAAGGGGATCTTGACAATCTCCAGGAAAAAAATGTCCCCAGATGACCCTCCGTTCTTGGTGAGAAATGCTAACTTGTGTACTGCAGAGGGGGCTGTAACCCCCAGGAAATCCAAAGCCTGCCTGTTTGAGGGTCAAGTAGCAACGTGGAAGAACATGCAGGTCTGCATGCACGTGTGTGTGCACATGTGTGTGCACGTGTGTTTGTGAGCGTGTTTGTGCTGGGGTGTAGGGGCCCCAGGACTCACCTGCTCAGAGGGAGTGCTCTATTGAGGGAGAGCACCGCATGGGGAGTCTGGGGATCTGGTTTGCCAGGTGACCTTGGAGTCACCTTCACTTGGCTATTGGGAACCGTTATCATCATGGCACATGAGAAAAGGCGCCGGGCACAGGGTAGCCTGCTGACTTCCAGGCAGGGAACCTGTCACCCTGCCTTGATGGGGGCAAATGTCATAGAAGGTGGAGGAAGTGGAACCTGGGGATGGAATGGTGGGATGTCAGTCAGATGGGAGGTTCCACCAGCCCTGGCTTTGGCAGGTTGCGTAGATTTTCTGTGCCTCAGTTTCCTCATCTGAAAAATGAACTAATAATAGTCTAGGTTGTTGGGAAGATTAAATGAGTGCTGATCAGTGTTTGGCGAATGGTAAAACATTATTTTTTGATGCGTGAGTTTTTATTGAAACTCTGCATATGTATATATTTAAATGAATGGACTATTTTTAGAATAGTTTTAGGTCTACAGAAAAATTAGTCAGGAAGTAAGGAGAGTTCCTATATGCCCCCACCCTGCCAGTTTTCCCTGTTAGTTACACCTCCTATTATCGTGGCCACAGATGAACCAATACTGACACATTATTAACTGAAACCCCTGGTCCCGCTGGGGTTTGATCTTGCTGTTGCACATTCTCTAGGTGTGGAGGAAGTATGACAGGTGTCCACCAGGACATTTGCTTAAAGAAGCTTTCGCTGCCTAGAAAAATCCTCTGTGTTCACCTGTTCATCCCTCCTCCCCTCTAACCCCGTGACTGGTGAGCTATGATCTCCGTAGCCCTTTCTGGAATGTCAGATTGGAGTCATACGGAATGGAGACTTTCGCTAGGCCTCCTTCCTCAGCAACACGCATTTCAGAACCTCCGCGTCTTCTCATGGCTGGATAGCTGCTTTCCCCCCTTGTTGAGTGACATACGTCGAATGAATGTGGCTGTGCCAGTTTATTTATCCCCATGCCCTGACGGGCATCTCGGTTGCTCCCTGCTTTGGCCGTCTTAGTTGTGTCACACCTGGGAGGTGAGTGATGTGGCTGGAGGGCAAGGTCTTGAGAACCGCACCAAATGACTCTACGCTCTGCCTGGGCTGCAGGCTGCGGGATCTCAGGGAGTTCTTGCGTTCTTTTGACTTTGCCCTCGAAAGACAAGGGTATGCTGAGGCCATCCTGCTGCCCGTGGACACCTGAGCAGGGAGGGCTCAAGGCCAGTGGGAATTCAACCTCAGGTCATAGTACAGGTGGGCCAGGCTGCAGATCACAGGGACGCTGCTCCCTGGGTAGATTCAGGGACCCAGACCCAAGGTTTCAGCCGTCCCCTCCCAGCTGGAGGTCAGAGGTAAAGAGGGTTGGGGATTCCCCGCTGCTGTACCTGCCCTGGCCTGAAGTGGGTACACGGCCCTGCTCGAACACTGTTGGACAGAACTTGGTTACATGACCTGACCTCGCTATAGGGGAAGCTGGGAAATGTAGCCCTGGGCATGAGGAAATAGGGAGAGAATTTGTTTAAAGCCGTTTATTTAGTGCCTGGTCCATAGTGCTCAATTCGTGTTGGTTTGTTCTTGATTATTTACTAGGAATGACGGGGCTATAGCGCTTCTGGGCTGAGGGTCTGTCCTGGTCGGCGGAGGCTGCTGGGCGGCCAGGTACGATGGGAATGTGTGTCTCCCTGTGCCGGCAGCTGGGGATTCCAAGATCAAGGTGCTGGCAGATGGCGAGGTTGGCTTCCTGTTTGCAGATGACTGTCTTCTCACTGCTTTGTCACGTGGCAGAGGGGTGAGGGACCTCCCCGCAGTCTCTTTTATGTGGACACGGATCCCCTTCATGAAGGCTCTGCCCACATCCAGTCCTTGGGGTCTGTGAAGTGATCTAGCCCAGGAGGTCTCACACTGTGTGTGGCCGACCCTCCCATGCCCCCGGAGACCTCTGGAGGGGGACCAACAGGAGTCGCCCCACCTGGTTTCAGCCAGAGACGCTTCCTCCCTGACCTTCTGCACGCTCTGGGCTCTGTGTGGGATTTTAGCTGAAGAGAAGGGTCTGACCCTTGAGAGAACTTGAAACCACTGACCTGGGGTGATTCCTCAAGGCTGCACATGGGCCCCTCCACCTGCCCAGCAGCCCAGCCTGGCGTTGACCTTCCCTCGTGGTTCCAGCCTAGCTTCAGCTTCATCAGGGGCACTGCAGGAGGACAGCGGAGAGGACAAAGCAGGCCCTGGGGACTGGGCTGGAGTCCACCTGGAGCCCATCTGCAGTCACTTGCCAGACTCCCAGGTGGAAGTGGTCTGACTCTCCCTGCCCATGGCCCTGGGGGGCAGGCCGGAGCTCTGGGAGCAGCAGGGTTTGCAAGTGCCCAGGCTGGCCACTCACCTCCCACTTGACCTTGAGCAGGCCATGGCTCCCAAGTTCAGGACTTCACATCTGTGTCTGATGGATTCTGCCATGTGATGCTGGCCCCAAGCCCAGGGCCCAGTTGATGCAGATGGTTTTAGTCCGGCTCTCTTGTCCTGAGTATTCACTCTGTCTCCCAGCCTCACAGCATCTGTGCGGAGATGAACTTGCCTCCTGTCACCGGTGCTAACCAGGAGGCCAGGTGGCACAGTGGTTATGAGTATGGGCTTTGGGGTCAGCAAGACCCAGGTTCAAGGGCTGGCTTGCTGCCTATTTGAGTGTGTGACCTCTGCCTTGAGCTTCTCATTTGGGAAGCGGGGGTCACAGGACCTTGCTCAGGGGGTTTGTGTGAAGATTGAGCAAGGCACTCTGCAGAGAGCCCTCAGAGTAAGCTCTTCATGGATGGCAGGGATTGTCAGAGACTTGCGAGCCTGCAAATATTAAAAAGTGTATTATCATCGTGACCCAGACTGGGTAGAAAACCCTGAGGGATCTAAGTGAAGGTCTCACTCTGTCCAGGCTCCCCTCATCCCGCCACCTCGCCAGTCTCTGGAGAGTTCCTCCACTCACCTTCATGAGCCGCTTGCCCCTAGGGGGATGTCAAGGAGCCTTGTCACATTTTGCCTTATGAACTCCCCTTGGCCTGAATTTAATGACACTAACGGCCAGGCGGTCTCTCTACAGAATAGCCGAATGCGGACATCTCTGTGATGACAAAGCCACGGGGAGAGAGGAAATGCTGGCCTCCCTCCCTCCCTTGCCGTGGGCCTCTGTGTACTCAGGTGGGCAGGGCTCAGCCTCCTGGTTGTTCTTGCCCTTTGAATGGGGCTTGTGCTTGTGCCTCCGGAATGTGGAAGCACTGTGAACAGGTGTGACCCACTGCCAGATCCTCCAGCCAGAGACCACAGCTGCCCCTGACCCTCCATGGACCCTCCTGCAGCCCTGTGACTTGCACATGGAGGAGGCCAGGCAGACAGGTGCCAGGCTGGTCTGGTTCTGTGGCTGAATGCCTGTGTCCCCCCAGGACAGCTGACTTGCCCTCCACTGTGCCTTCTTCTCCCATGTCACTCCTGTCACTTCCCAACAGCTCCTGTTTCACGACCACTGCAAATCCTGCTCCATGAGCCTTCCTGACTCCCCTGCCTCTCCACCACTTCTGGGATGACTCTTTCCTGCTCTCAGTTCCCAGGATGCTTTTAGTGTTCATTACCTCATATCTATCTACTTAATTTTTTAAATTATGAAAGACATGCCTACTTATTTTAAAACTCAAGCATAATAGGAATTTATACCAAAAAAGGTGCTCTTCCCATGTCTCCTCCTCTCCAATCCTCCCCCTTCTCAACCCCCAGTAAGTTCCATTAAGGGTTTGGAATGTTCCTTGCATGTATTTCTTCATGATTCACATGTGTGTGCCCCCCATGCACACATATTGTGGCAGGCAGCTTCCAACAGGGCTTCCAAAGAGCCCCACTCCTGGTATTCATTCTCCTATGAGGGATGGATCTGTTGACTCACTTATAAAAAATACAATATGACAAAATTGATAGGATGTCTCTTCTGTGATTTTTGTCCCAAGAGATTGTGTCTTCTGCCATCTTGGTTTTCTCTCCTTGGCTTTTCTCATTTACTGGCCACTTGGCAAAGGACTGAGGGTGACCAGAAGCTGAACACCACTGAGGAACTGAGGACATCTGTCCTCAAGCCTCAAGGAACCAAATTCTGCCAACAACCTGGTGAGTGAGCTTGGAAACAGACCCTTCCCCAGTCAAGCCTTCGGATGACTCGGCCTTGTGAGACCCCAAGCCAGGAGACCTAGCTGAGCTGTCCTGGATCCCTGATCTGTAGAAACTGTGAGCTAATGGCTGTGTGTGGCTCCAAGATGCTGCAGTGTGGGTAACATGCTAGGTGACAGGTGGCCCATACACAGTAAATGCTGGTGCTTTTATTTCTATAGGATAGGATCAGGCCAGTGGAATTGAAGAATCAGCAGCAACACTGGTAAAAGATGGTGCAATATTTATTTGCAAAAATTTAGCCATTGCTGTTCCCACCAGTTAATGTCCTCACATCGTCATCAGAATGGAATATTATAATTATGTTTACAAATTTTTCCAACCAAAGGACAAAAATAGCAGCCCATTTTGTTAAAATCGGCTTTTCCCATCTTGTAAGGGAATTGAGTGCTGTCCATAGAGACAGATGATAGTTCTTATATTTATTGTCCAACTGTATTTTATTTGTCAAAAATGTATGGAGCTCTTACTGTGGGCCAGTATAGGTAGACAATTAAGAAAACGATAAGGTAAGGACCTTGCCCTCAAGAGCTCACAGCTTAATGAATATATAAAAATGTGCAAAATATCACGGTTAAGTGCTGAAATAAACAATTGCACCCAACGTTCTGGGAACACAGACGTGAAAGAGACCAAAATTCCCTGGGATTTCCTGGGATGGCTTGAGAAGATCCATGGAGGAGAAAGGGTTTGTCAAATGGGGAAAATACGGCAGGAACAAACCCCGGGTTTGCGTTCAGCACCACTGGGTGAGAAGAGATGAAGGGGCCAAAGCGGAGCAAGTCAGGTGTGGCTGCTTAGGGGAAGATGTGGCCTTTGGATGCTGTCACCAGGGCAATGGGGAGCTGACGTGACTTGGCTTGCCATGTCTCCCTGACCAGAGGCCATGTCCCCTGCTGTTCTGCATTGGCCTCCTCTGGGTCCTTTCTGGCGTGTGCAGGCTCTGCACAGACCTGTAGACTGGGTGAAGAACGAGGTCCTGCCCCAGGGATGGGTCCTGTCAATTTGCACCAAAGGCATGGCATGGCTGAGTTGGGAGTTGTAAGCTGCTGCACAAGAGATTCTGGAAGCCAGAGGAGCAACCCTGCAACGGAAAGCGGGTTGAAGACCTTGAACCCCTCCCAGTGGTCCAGGTGTCACATGCGCCTTCTGCAACTGACCGCTGGCTGGAGTGTCCTAGTGGCTGCCCACAAGCACAGGCACAGGTCTCACGCAGGAGCTCCTTAGGGACGTGGGTGGCGCTGTCCCTCAGATGTGGCCCGTTACTCCCTCCCCTCTGCCTTGGCATCATCTGCCTGAGCAGCATGATGGAGGTGAGCGACTTCCTGTTCATTATGTCCTTAATAAGACTTGACGTCCTCATGGAAGGAAGTGGATGAGCTGCAAGGAGCCCTTCCCTGACAAATGCTGTTCTCTCCCCCATGCGTGAACCCTAATCGATTTTCTCTCCATCAGAATCCCTCAGGCATTGCCAGCCTCCTGACGTCACCCACGGGGACAGGCTGGCTGCTCTTGTTAGCAGGACTGCCCATGGCCTTGGCTGTGTTGAGGACTCACCTGACACTGGAGAAGGGCCATTCTGCCAATGGTGAAAACCGTCCTGTTTGAGAGCCTGCTGCGGGGTGGGCCCTGGGCCAGGGGCTTCCCCAAGTGATCTTCCCCAGTCTTTTCAACAGTCCTGGGATGTTTGTAGGGTCACAATCAGCACCCCCACTTTACAGGTGAGGAAACAGAGGGGCAATGAGGCAAACTGAGGCCATACTAGGGAGTGGTAATGTGAAATCGCTCTGCCTCCGTGCAGAAGCCTGGGCCCCAGGCAGTCACCAGTCACACCCTCCTTCGTGGGTTCCCACTGTGACCCTAATGGAATAACTTTCCAGATGGGACCATGCTGGCCACTGGGGCAGTGTCTGCATGAGGCTCCCCTCTTTGGGAGCAGGGGGCAGGGCTGGATGCCTTCTGTGGTCTCTTCTGTCTGGAGTGAGGTGAACACAGGGGTGCATCTGAGCCTGTGGCCTTCTATCTGCCCCTCAGCCAAAGGGGGTCAGGGTTTCCATCTGGAGGTGCAGCTGAGTGTCAGAGGCCAGCAGAAAGCTTGGGTCTTGGAGGAGTGGGTTGGTGGCAGGAGAACAGGGTCAGGGCAAATCCTGGAATGACAACCAGGGGGTCTGTCCTGGGCATGGGCACCTTGGGGGGCTGGAAGACCCTAGGAGGAGACACTCAGGGTCTTTTGGGGCAGGCATCTTAGTCTTCATCTGTGTCTGGCTTAGTTTTTCTTCTTTCTTCTCCTCTTTTTTCAATATGGAAATAACATTTTTTTTCCTGAACATAAAAACTCATGCTCTTTTTTTTTTTTCCAAATCAGTCAGTATAAAAGTTTAAAGACAAACATAAAAATAGCCCATAATCCCCACCATCCAAAAATAGACCCCAGAACAGGTTGGTAAAAAGCCATTTAGACTTTGTCTGTGCTTTCCAGGATGGGGTTGGATTCCGGAGACTGCCTTCCGTTCTAACTTCTCCCATCACGGACCCCTTGACTCCCGGCAGGCTTCTCATTTCCGAGCTGCCTGGACCTCCAACTTTGGATGCACTGTTGTTTACTTTGATCTTCTTGGTTGTCATTTTTACCCTCTAATGTACAGATTTGTGTGTCTGGAGGAACTGGTCCCGGCCACTTTCCACATTGTCCAGGCACACGCTTTCCTCCTGCTTGTCTCTGCCCTGCCTGGACAGAGGGCCCTGGGGTCCAAGAAGGACAAAGGAGGGCAGAGAGAGGCTCAATGTCCTCCCAGAGCAGGGAGAAGGGTGATGAAGGAGTGCGCATTCAGGGCACCGGGCTGGTGGGAAGGTGGCGCCTGGAGAAGGGCTGGTGGGAGGTGGGGCTTGTGCGGGTAGCCGAGCTCGGGTGATGGACAGAGCCTGCCTGGGTAACCTGACATTCCAGATGAAAACAAATCCCTGGTCCATGAGAGAATGAGATGCCAGACTTGCATTCATCCATCAAATATGCGTCCACATCCATCCCGTGAGTCAGGCTGGGTGTCAGCATGAGAGCCACGAAATTGAATAAATCATGGTTCATGCCCCATGGCGAGTGGAGAGGAGGGAGGCTGTGACCTCTCCAGGGTGTTCGGGAGGGGGGCATTTGAACAGTGCAGAAGGGGAGGGCTGGGTATTCCAGACTGGGAGATCGGGGCATGCCAGCGGTTAGGCGGAAAAGCGGGGCACGTGATTGACAGGTAGGTGAGAGGAGGCTCAGGTCAGGTGGGTGCAGCCAGGTGGAGAAGGACCTCTAATGTCACATGAAGGGGTTTATTCTGCAGGTCTTCAAGAACCTTTGGAAGGTCAGAGCAAGCGAGGGATGTGATCTGACAAGGTACCCGGGGCCACCATCATGGAACACAGTTGGAGAGAGGAAACAGGCTGAGGGGCCAGGCAGAAGGCTCCACAGACCTGGGAGAGAGGGAAAGATCAAAGCCCAGGCACAGGTGGGGGCCAGAGACCATGGGGCCAGTGGATGAGGAGGTATTGAGATAGAGGAACCGGTTTTGGGGACTGAGGGGCAAGAGGGAAGGAAGTGGCCAGCAGACCCGGAGCCTTGACTGTTCAGCAGGGGAAACACCATGTGCTGAGTCAGGAAGTGGGGCGTTGGGAGGGTCAGGCGAGACTGGACACAGCCATGGCAGCCAGGGGATGCCTAGCAGGGGAAGTTGCCCAGGACATCTTAGTCTATTTTGTTTTTTGATTCTCACAGACTCAGAGGGGCACAGGTTACCCCACATCCCTCATTTCATTGATGAGGAAATAGATCCAGAGAGGGGAGCCATGGGCCCAAGGTCACACAGCAAGTCTCTGGACAAGCTGGGCCACAGACAAGGTGCTGTGATTCTCAGGACAGCGTGACCCCCCTCACCAGCTGCCACAACCAGGTGCAGCAGTCCTGTGGGTTCCAGTCAGACACACCAGGCTTGGGCTCTGCCACTTCCTGGTTGGCAGCCTTGGGCAGGTGCCTCGGCCCCTCTGTACCTCAGTTTCCTCATCTGTGGGATGGGTGACTCACTCCTGGTCTGACATGCAATCACAAGGACTGGATGGGACATGGCAGGAAGAGGCCTTGCTTTGGGCTGGCACAGGATAAATGCTCCCTGTGGGGGGCCGCTTTCCCCTGTCTCTCTTTGCACCCTCCCACCTCAGGGCCCATCTTCTCACTCTTGTCTAAGATCTTTCCACTTTTCTGAAATGGCCAGGTTTCAAGTTACTCTGTGCAGCATTGGGCGAATTTCTCAACTTCTCTGTTCTTATCTCTAAAAAGGGGAAATGACCCTTGCTTCTCAGGATTTGTGGGCATTAGATGACACAACACAGGCGTGGCAGCCGCAGGCACCCTCTTCCCCAGTGGCAGCCTTCACTGAATAGTGACAGTTCCAACCCTGGTGCCCTCGCTGGGGCCCCTCCTGCGTCAGAAATACAAGTGAGCATGTGCCTGGCATTTCGAGGGACCCTCCAGGGTGCCCTGAAGCAGTTTGAAAGGTGGATGAAGGAAGAACAGGCTCCTCGTTGCTGCGTCTCTTTTTAACCTACTTTGCTTTGATTTCTCTATTTGCTGCTAACCGTGTTTGAGTCACCTGCCTCTGTGATCTGTACATTAAATACGACGTTCAGAGGGAGGAGGAAGCTCCGTTCATTCATGCTTTTTTCCCTTCCTATTAATAGAGACAAGGCATTTGACATCCTTTGAGTTATAACCAAATCTATTGTTTTTTTTCTGAATCAGTAGAACTGGAAGGGACTTTAGGGTGGTCTTGGACCCTCTGGACCCCTGCATTACCATGTTTGGACTTAAAGGGCCTCACTGGCGTCTGCTGTTTTGTTTGTTCTAAAGAGAAATCTACCATGTGATGCTGAGGGTGACTGCTGACGTCTTCAGTCTCAGGGCCTTTGCACGGACTCTGCCAGGAATGCATGCTCAGATAATCCTCTACGCTTCTTCTTTCATAATAAATCTTATTAAAAAATAGCCTGTGTTATAATAAATATTACATGTTTCTTTCCTTATCAGCCAGGCCTTCCCTAACCACCTTATCTAAAACACCTCTCCCATACCTGACTTGATGGTGCACGCCTTGATGGTGCATCCCAGCAGTTGGGGAGGCTGAGGCAGGAGGATCCCAAGTTCAAAGTCAGTCTTAGCAACTTAGCAAGACCCTGTCTCAAAATAAAAAACAAAACAAAACAAAAACATAAAAAGCCCTGGGGCTGTGGCTCCGTGCTTAAGCGCCCCTGGGTTCCATTCCTGGTATAAAAAACAAAAACAAAACAGGAAACCACAGCACACCCCCCCCCCCCCCCCCCCCCCTTCCTCCCCCTGGTGGTACTTACTGCTGCTGTCGCTTCATTGCATATTGGCTTGCTCTGTCTTCTGCACTCTGAGAGCCTTTCCCCTGCTGTCTGGGTACGGAGCCCAGGACGTCACACACGTCAGGGGAGGGCTCTCCCAGGGAGCTCTGTCCCCAACCCTGGAAGCTGAGTTCTGTGAGCACAGGGACCACATCTGATCCTCTCCCGAGGTGTCCTCTGCACCCAGTCAACGCCTGGCCCAGGGAAGATGGGCACTCAGTGGTCATTGACAGAAGCTCAGCTGTGGGCCTTGGGGGTCAGGCTACTTGGGAAAAGGACCTGGGAGTGACTGCCGAAGAAGCCCTGGGCCCTGGGAAAATGGGACGAAGCAGGCAACTCCCACTTTGCCCCAGCTCAGGATGAACTGCAGGGCCGCTGCTCAGGTCAGACACGCAGGAGTCAGCAAAAGGGGTGATCTGTGTGTGGACTCCCTGCTCAGGCTACATGCCTGCTGCAAGGGCAGGGGTGGGTCCTGGGGTCGCCACTTGACCCTCCCATGCCCCTGGTTTTGATATGATGCTGTCTCCCCTTCCTCGAGCTGGGCCCTATTCCCAGTGCCTACGTGGATTAACTCTCTCAACCCTCATGGCAATCCTTGAGTGAGGCGTGGAGAGGATCTCCACTTACAGACGAGGAAAGGAAACTGAGCAGTAAGTTAATGGAAAAATTGGGGTTTGGACCCTGGTAGACCTGGTCTCCACCCTGGGCTCAACCACTGTGCAGAACCCAGGGAGAAAGCCCTGGGCCCAGATACCACGGCTCCTTTGGAGCAACTGGGCTGGAACTCAGGCTCCTGCCTCCTGGACAGGGCTTCTTCCAGGCCTGGGGGTGGTGGAGTGGGAAGGGAGTGGATTTGAATCAGCTGCACCTGGATTCGAATCCTACATCCAGCTGACTACTCACAGTTGACTCCAGAATCAGCCCAGGGAGCAGAGGCACCTGCCTGACAGCAGTGGGCAAGGAGGAAGAGGCCAGGGCCACCTTGTCCTCTGGGTCTACCCTTTCTTTTTTGAGTTTTACTGGAAGGAACAGGGGTACAAGTCCAGCTTCTCTGTCTTCAGCCTCAGAGACCGGGAGTGGCAGGTGGACAATGGCTTCTCTGAGAGACGTCAGAATCGCAGGCTCCAGTTTTCAAGACACCCCAGGCTTGAAGCACCTGCTCGTCCCTGAGTTTTAAAGCCACCAGTTGCAAGGGAGGAACTGGAATCTCAAAGGCCTCCCCCGCCCTGGGTCCCCCCACTACCTACTCCAGGGCTTTCTTGTTCCGTGGTGGCTCAGGGCACCTAGTGGTACCTTGCTATGGAATGAGCACCTGGGCTTGAAGCTAGAACACCTGGACAGACATTTAACCTTTGACCCCTGCTCCCTGGGTGACTCCATAAAATTGCTCTGTATCTCCGAGTCCCCATTTCTCCATCTCTAAAATGGTTTTGCTTTTCAAAGGACCCTTGTGAGGATTTTATGTGATGAAGTTAGAGCTCTTCAAACTTTTCCACCAAAGCAAAACCTAACTACGAAGGAGAGTAAACAGATACCCTGGGGGCTCGAGGGTGTAGCTGAAGTCGCCCCCCACACTAGCTCAGAAGTTATTTGAAGTCTTGATGCAGCTTAAAAATTCATGTGAATTTTGCATTCGGCTCCATAATGTATCCACGTTGCTTCTTTTAACAGAGACAGTGTTTTAAGTTGCTTCCCATTGGGTCATTTGAATGCCAGCAAGATGGGCCCTGTTCGTCATGTGGCTTGCATATTCCCCGGCACACAGATGGGAGCCCCCCAGGGTTGTGTGTATCCAGTTTAAGAAGCATCAGTGTAAGTAGCAGTGTTCTGGAAAGAGCAAAAAATGCTACATAAAGGTCAGGGAGTTTTAATGTGAATGTTGGCAGTAATGGGAACACATCCATCAGTGGGCAAGATGGATGACGGGAAGGGAAGGAAGGAAAAGCAAGTGCAGAGGAAGGAATAGCAATGGGGTGGGGGCGGGGCAGCAGCTGCAGTGAATGCAAATCCCAAGTGGTCCAGGCTCCAACCACACTCCCTTGACTAGAGGACCTGAGCAAGAGGGGAAGATTGTTAGATGGATGGGGGCTCAGGACAGGGAACAGTAGGTGCTAGAGCTGTGTGCCTCTCCTGCTGGGTGGCAGGAACTGAAAAGGATGCTGGTCACTGATGTCACAGGGAGTTACATACTCACTGACTCCTTTGGCTGAGGGTGGCTTTTCTATGTCCCTTCCCACCCCTCTGTCCTCCGACCACATGTGGGCTCTTATGTTCCTTTATAGCCATGAGCAGGTGTGGTCCTCCAGTCACCACTTAAAGTCCCTTTTGTTTTGAGGCCCTTCATGTCTGTCGAGGCTCACTGGAGGGTTACTGTGAAGTCCCAGAATTCCTAGGGTATGCAGATTGAGTTCCGCTGTGTCATGGGCTGCAGGTGCAAATCCTTTTAGTCTTTTTTCCACTCCCGTTAGTTTCTTTTCAAAATTGCAAAGCTCCCATGCAGAAATACTCACACTTCACAATATTGCGGTCTCTGAAAGCAAATATTTCCCAAGAACTGCGGGAGCACAAGCAAACACCTTCCTTTCTTCCTCTGTTATTTCTGGGCAAAAGCAGATAATGAGTTACCCTTTTCACAATTAATGTTCAGTGGATTTTTTGTTATTTGGAGCAAATATAAACACAGTAAGTTAAAGGCATGGATTATTGCAAAATAAAATTGGGATACACGAAGCTTAAAAGTCTTAATTTTAAACTACTCCTCACAATAGGCCAGAAACTTGATCCTCTATAATTCTTTGCAAACAGCGTTTACATTTTATTATTGAATGTGTCTTCTATCAGCCTATGATGAGATTTGGCTCATGTTTTTGCATAAATATAATAAAAGCAGGCTTCCCAGTGAACATAGATTTAGGGAATCGTGTTTACTTATTTCTCTCAATTCAAAAGAGTATGAACTGGAATATTTTTGTTTCAGTAATTTTTTTTTTTCTTTGAACACAAAGGCTGAGTATTGTTTCTTTCCACAAAGAACACAAGCCAATCTGGGGACAATTATGGTTTTTCTATTTCTCTCTGGGGAGCGCAGGTCCATATTGAAAACATGCCAATCAGCAAACAAGGCTCCATGCTACCCAGACAGACTGTGGACCTGGTGGAGGTGATGGAGGGCCCAAGCTCTGGGTCAGTAGGGAATAGGGGACCCCCGAAGAGCCCCTGGAGGGGAGGGTGTTGGGGAATGGAGGCTGAGGGGAGGGAACTGAAAGGACAGAGCAGAGTCACAGCAGGAGGCTGGCGCTCTAACATTCTCCTTTGTGCTTTTCTAGTCCTTGCAGTCACCTGCTGATTGGGGGCAGGCCCTGGAATCTGAGAGCCCCCTTGGGTCTAGAGCAGAAAAGAGACTGTAATGAAATGGGGAAGGGCATGGAGCTAAGCCAGATATGAAGGCTTTTTCTGCTACTCAGGACAGGTTTTTGACTGTGAGCATATGATGTCACCTCTTTGGGCCTCAGTTTCCTCATCTGCAGGATGGGAGAATAATAGAATTTACTTTGAAAGATTGTTGTGAAGTTTTGCAAACACAAAGAAAAATGTATGAGAGGTACTTTGCTTTTTGGTTTGTATTTGCCAATTGTTCGTGGTTGGGTTCAAGCTGAGCTGACATGCCCATGCTCAGAAGTATTGGCAGATCTGGGTTTGGGCCTCAGTCTACGTTGCTTTAGAGTGAGTTTCAAATGTCTGTCTTGATTATAGTCCAAAACTCCAGAGGATGGGAGCAGTTTTAGCCTACCTCGGGTACCTCAAATACTCAGTAATTGTATTTTGATTTGTGCTGAATTAAATTTCTCCTTTAAACCAGTAATTTCTGCTCTCATTGGGGCTTTCCTTTTATCAGAGCTGTTTCTGCCACGAGAGGGCCCTGTTCTCCACAAACCCCCACCCCCAGGCGTGATTTTCCTTCTGGAACACTTTTCCTGCAATACACACATATTATCACCAGATGGCAGTAGAGTCCTAGAACCTGGGGGAACCAGGCCACTGCTAAGAGGATTTCTGTCTTTGGGGAGACATTTGAAAGTAGATTTCTATTTATTAAACCAGTTGTGAGATTAACCTACTTACCACCCCCAACTCCAAGCATAACAAGCATCACAGCAGCTAATGAGACAAAATACAAAGTGTTTGGTACGCTCAATTATCTTTTTAAAACTAATCCCTAAAGAGTGTCTAATCCAATGCTCCCTTTCCTTAGGGAAGGCTTTCTCTTAACATTCAGGTTGGTTCCACTTGGTCTTCACTCCCCGTAGCTCCCTTCTGCTCTGGCTTGTATTTACTGGTTTGGCCCACAGTTTGGTGTACATACTCTGTGGTGGTCCCAGGCAGGGGACACTTGCTATCTAGGGTGGGGAGAGCTAGGGTCCTGGAAATAAAGCAGAGGGTCACAAACCCACATGCCAAATGTCTGGGCACTTGATGAGCATGAGTTGAGGGGCCTTGGGCAGCCTGGAGACCTCGGGCTCCATCTAAAGGGGCCACAGCCTCTCAGCCCCACTGATTGCTCCAGGCAAAACATGGCCAGACACTGCAAGGTCTTCTTGTTCTTCAAGTTAATTAAATATATAGATTTTTAAACATAAAATCTCTGACTTTAAAATTCTGGGCCAGCTTTGGTTTTGGGTGGAGTTTGAAACTATGAAAGAGGGAGCCATGGAATGGGCAGGAAGAGGATTGTGTCTGGGGACTGTGGGAGACCAGGAGAGGGAGACCCAGCTCTACCTGAGGGATGAATAAATCATTCAGCATGTATTTGGTATATCAGCCTGCCTTCCTTCCTTCCTTCCTTCCTTCCTTCCTTCCTTCCTTCCTTCCTTCCTTCCCTCCTTCCTTCCTTCTTTCCTTCCTTACTTCTTTCCTCCCTCCCTCCCTCTCTTCTTCCCTCTCTCCTTCCTTCCTTCCTTCCTTCCTTCCTTCCTTCCTTCCTTCCTTCCTTCTTTCCTTCCATCCATCTTCTCCCTCTCCTTTTTCTTTTTTCTTCTTCTTCTTCTCCTTCTCCTCCTCCTCCTCCTCCTCCTCCTTCTCCTTCCTTCTCCTTCTCCTTCTCCTTCTCCTTCTCCTTCTCCTTCTCCTTCTCCTTCTCCTTCTCCTCCTCCTCCTCCTCCTCC
>JAJEJO010000932.1:0-27392 GCA_020662805.1 Glaucomys volans | reverse complement strand
TCTCTCTCTCTCTCTCCTGGTACTGGGGATTGAACCTAGTGGTACTTTCCACTGAGCCACATCCTTTTTATTTTGAGACATGATCTCTGTTCAGTTCTGAGGCTGGCTTCAAACCTGTGATTCTCCTGCCTCTCTTGTAGCTGGGCTTACACATGTGCCGCCACGCACAGCAGTCAATATTTCTTGTGTTACTATCATGTGCAAAGCTCCGTGCCAAGTCTGGGGGTGGAAGGGAGGCTCCTAGGTGAACAGGATAAACAGCCCTTGCCTTCATGGAGTGGGGAGCAGCCTAGTCAGGGAGACACGTATCAAATGCTGAATGACATTCCGATTTGGTTACCTGAGGGAGTCCGGATGGGCCAGGGAGGGCTTCCCTGAGGATTTGGTCTGAGATCTGAAGGACCAGTAGGAGTTGAACTTGCCCATTACCAGGCCGTCTACCTCTCCTCCAGAGATGAACTAAATGCCTACCGAGGGAGGGGTCGAGCTCAGACAAGGTCATGATCCAGAGGAGTCACTGGTCAGGAAGGAAGGCATTCTAGATGGTCCAGGCTGGATTCTTTCCCTCCCATGGAATGTGCAGCATGGAGCAGAAGTCCAGGGGGTCAAGATGAGGGAGTAGAGGGGCTTCTCTTGCTCCCACCTGGGCATCCAGGTCAGCAGAGGAGGGACCTTGCAGGGGGCCAAGGAGGAGCACTTGACTCCTTTAAAGAGCAGCCAGCCATCATTTTGGGAAGGATCTGAAGTCCCCACTCTGCACAGACCCCTAGATCCCAGGGCAAGGAGATTCCAGGTTCGATTTTTGATGCCTCAGAACCATGAGTGAGGCTCCCTCATGGTGGAGCTGAAAGCTGACCGTGGAACCAGGTGCCCCAGATCTGGTCCCTATCCTGCTTCCCCCCTGAGGAGCTCTACAGTGGTGAGCAACTTGCTCAACCCCCTGAGCCCCGGCCTCCTTGTGGGTGAGATGGGCACCTCTCCGTCTTATGGAGTGGAGGTGGGGGCAAATAGCATCATGACAGGGAGGGTAGCATGGTGCCTGGCCCCCAGCTGGCACATCTGACTTCCATTCTTCTGCCTCCTTCTTCCTTTCTCAGTTGAACAACTAAGGTCAGCAAATTCCTCCCTGGTACCTGCCAACCCCAGGGTGCACCCCCTGTCCTCAAAGTCACGGGTCCCCATTGCACCCTGCTTCTCCTTCACCCTCAGCCGTGGCTGGGCCTCACCTGGCCACTCCCTTTGCACATCTCTCTTTAAGAAAAGTGACTAAACAGAAGACACAAGAGCACATTCTCCAGCACATGCTCCTGGGAGCTGAGAGAAATGTCACAGTCGGCCCCACGGCAGGACCTGTGGAGAGCGACTGCTGCAGGGACTCAGGCTGGAAGCCGGCTCTGACACTCTCCGCTGTGCGACCTTGGACAGGCAGGCAATACGGAGGGAGTGGAATGCTGCACGGATGCCATTATGTGGATTTTGTGATGTGAGGGTGAGGAGCAGGAGATGTCTCTGTCCTGCACAACCCCCTTTACCCTTCACGTGGAGGACTTGGCCGTTTCCACGGCTCTGACTGTTGAGAGTTGAGCACCGTCTCCATTAGCCTCTGAGCGAGTGTAGTAGCTTTGTCTTCGACTGAGCCTGTTGGAGGCGGCAGGGTGAGAGGCAGGCGTGGAGGTGTTCTTGCTAGAACCTTCCTTCCAGGTGCCTCCTGGAAGATGGGCTGATGTTCCAATTGTGAGTACTCTGTAGTTGGCTGTGGGGCACGCGCCTGGCCTGCCCCCCACATTCCTGAGGAGGATCTGATGTTATCACAGAGCCCCACCAGGGGCTCCACATGGATTCTGACACTTCTAAATGATCTCCTGGGTGTGAAGCACATTCACATGCCTTGCCCATTATAAATGGTAGCACTTAATAATAATCCTGCTCATAGTCATAATCGAATGCACACCAAGGGCTTGGCAGGCACAGAGTAGGTCCTCAGTAAAGATTTTTTTTTAATCCAGGGACTTCTGACTGTAAACTGCTTGACAGAGTGCCTGGGCTCGGTCAGTGGTATTAATACCTGACAGGTATGGAATGAAGCCAGGTGTGGAAGGCACTTGGCACAGGACTGGGCACATGCCTGGTACCCACACAGGACTCTTTCCATCTCCCTGCAGCCCCAGACCCTCACATAGAAGCTCTAGGTGGCAGTGTCCCTTTCAGTAGCTCTGGGGCACGAGGCATCCAGTCCTTCCCCACCCTGCAGGCTGCCTTCTGTCTGGCTTCTCTGAGCTCTGGTGCCTCTCCAGCGCCGCCAGGACTGCACATGCCTCATAGAGCCATCTCTGGTCTCAACCTAAAAATATGTGCCTCTTCTCAGGATCTGCCTCCTGAGACCTTCTGGGGCCCTGAATCTGTACCCACAGTCTAGGCTGGGGATGGGATCTCTGGTCTCTGAAGATCTCTCCCCCAACCAAACTCCCTTTCCAGGGTGAACCCCCAGAGTCCCAGTACCTCCCAGGTGTTGGGACCACCTTGACATGAACCGTGAGGACCTAAGGCCTGTGCTTAGGTCCCGCACATCTTCTCAGAGATTTCGGGCTGCGTGGACATTGTCACTGGTGGAACCTGGAGAAGGCCCCATGCTGCTCCTCTTTAGACAAACATATAAATGCTCACACCCCCTCCTGCCCCATCGCAGAACACGAGATTCCAAGCATGCCACACTGTCAGGCCTTTACCTGGACATACCCATGTCTGCCCAGGTCCCCTTGCAGGCAGGCATGCCCAACCGTGTGCTGCACACACTCACCCAGTCCCCCTCCCTCTTGCACTCACACCCCGGGCACACATATACGTACCCTCACACACAGAGGTCCTCGCCCAGGCGCTCCCACCTGCCTCCCCGTCGGTTACTCTTGCGTCCTTGCAGAAGCTCCAGGTGTCTGAACACAGGGCTTATCTTTCCTCACACATTGCAGATATTTATACCTGCCCCACTCTCGGACACATGTGTGAACACCCATGGGTGACGGGAGCACACGGCCCGTGCCTTCCCCAAGCAGGTCAAGGCAGGTGTGTCCCCACACCTTGGCAGGGGCCCTCCTCCTGCTGGTGATCCTGGAGCCGCCTGTGCCCCCCAAATGCACAGACATCCGGTCCACATGCGTGTGCCCCCCGGCCCCTCCTGGCGGGCCCTGGAAGAGCGCGCTATGGAGACTCTCCTGCCCGTGATGGACGGCTTCCTCTGGGCCTCTTCGGCTTGTAACAGATTAAAGGCGAACAGGCATTTGTCACGGGGAAGTGTACCCAGTTGTGCTGCAAAATGGACTTTTCGATGAGCGTGCGAGCTTGAACCTGTCACAGAGGGGAGAGTCTGTGTTATTGCAGCCTGCCGGGCCGCGGTGGCCGTCGCGGGCTTATCGGCTGTGGCAGGCGTCACCTCCGACTGAAAGGATCCCATTACGGTAAGTAATGGCTTAATCACAGCCAGTTTGTAATGGAGATGACCTCTCCGCGTCCCGCTGGCCTGCTCCGATGGATTGCACCTCTCCACACCGTGACTAACAGCGTTCCGTCCTGCTCTCTCCTGAGAAGGAGCCGCGGTCCAGTCGCACGCGAATCCGACAGCTCTGGGGCGGCTGCAGGGAGCCGAGGGAGGGCAAGGACAGCCAGGGAGGAAGGGCACAGACGTCACCGGCCCAGCCGTCTCAGGCAGGTGGGGAGGCCGGGGCCCAAGAGAGCAGGAAGCCACACCTGGCTTTGTCTTGATGCCGGGTCACAGAGTCCCAGGGTTCAGAGTGCAGTAATAATGACTGCAAAAGCCTCCATTTGAGGGTGTTGTGAAGGGCTGGCGTCTCCACGTCCATCTTTGCAGCCCCGGGAGGTAAAATGTTGTCACTCCCACTGGACAGATGAGGAAACTGAGGCTCCGAAAGAGCAGGCGACTAGCCAGGGTCATCCAGCAGGCAAGTGATTGACATGGGACTCAGCTTCTGGGTCGGGCACCTCTGAAGCCAGTGTTCTCGGTCGTTATGTCCAGGGAGAATACCATCAGCTTTTGGGGAGTCGGGGGCTGTAGCAGGGCCTCTGGCCACCCTGCCTGCTGAGCAGTGCTGTCACCAAGCCTTCCTGGCCAGTGTGTTCATGCACAGGGAAGCCTGTTTTCTGCCTGGGAGCTGTGTGAGCATCCATCCATGGTGGGCCACTGTGGGGGCTGAAGGTCACTCCAGCCTCAGCTCAAGGTCAGGAGTTCCTGCGTGAGGACAGAAAGCTTGTCTCTGCTGGCGCCCAGACCATGCGTCCCTGGTGGGGTTCTGGGCTGGGGGTTAGCAGCACCGTCCCCTTTCCCTGCTCTAAGTGTGGGGCAGAGACCCAGCAGGCTTGGCACGAACATCTGGACACACAGGGGAGGGATGAAAGGTCTCTTTCTTTCTCTGCTTTGGCTCCTTTTTTAAAAAATTATTTATTATTTCATTATAGTTATACATAATATTGGGGTTCATTCTGACATAATTATACAAGCATGGGATTTAATTTGCTCCAATTCAGTCTCCGCGGCGTCCCCTTCTCTCCACTCCTCCCTCTCCCTGTTCCTCTTCTTGTGTTCTCCCAGTCTTTCTTCTATTTATTTATAGTTTTAAAAATTGGTGCATTATGGACATATGTAAAGGTGAAGTTCACGGTGGTATATCCATCCACACGTGTACGTAGGAGCGTTTGTCAGTTTCATTCCATGGTCCTCCCCTTCCTCCTCCTTCCCCTCATGGCTCTTTTCAACAGCACATTTAGGCCCTGAAGAAGGAGTTGGAGCTCATAAAGTTTGGGGTTGAGTCCTGGCTCCACCACTGGCCAGCAGCATGACCTTGAGCTGTCCCCTTGCCTGGGTTTCCTCACCTGTACCCTACCTGACCTACCTTTTCGAGGTGTGAGGTTTAAACGGCATTGTGCATGTGACGCATGCGAGAGAGAGAGCCTGCAACCTGCTGGGATACCATCGGCAGAGCTGGAGAGAGACCAGGGCCCGGCCATGGGGGTCCCTGTTCCTGGGGTGATCCACATGGAGGACAGTAATCCCCATGGCGAGTGACTGTTGCTGCCTGACCGTGTGACGGGCACTGTGCTACAGGGGAGGGCTTCTTTAGTGCTCCCCAAACTCTAAGCTATAAGGGACGTTATTATCGTTATTTTCATTTTACAGAGGGGTCAAATGGGGTCAGCCATCTTGCCAATGTCATGCAATTAGAAAACAGAGCCCCTGCACACAGACCCAGGCTGCTGCTGGGAGTCGCTGGCTGGCTCCTGCTAACCACTCCCCTCTGCCTTTGGGCTTTTGGGGGAACCCTGCAGTCTTTTCTCTGTGCTGCTGGAATGCAGTGCGAACACCTGTCCTGCTGCCCGTGAGCGCCAGTGTGGCTGGCCAGCCTTCCAGTCCAGGACAGGAGCAGGAGATGGGGCTATGTCCAGGAAGGAAGTGGGCCATGGCGGAGAGGGGACGTTGGAGGGAGGTCTTGACGGTGAGGAGCTAGCTAAAGCAGGCAGCTGGGAGAGCTGGGGAGGGAATTCCATAAAAGGAGTTGAGCTGGGGCTTGCAGAGGAGGCTCAGATTTGCAGACTGGCTTCTGCTCCACACTTATCTGCAGGGCTTCCCGTGACAAGGTTGCTGCCCCGTGACAGGAAGAAGGGAAGCAGCCACTGGCTTTCATTTACTGACCAATATCTGTTCTAGAAATATTTATTATGTACCAGACAGTGGGCCGAGCAGCCTTTGAGTTTCACTTAGTTGGCAACATTTATTCAGCAAATATTTATTAAGTGCCCACTGTGGGTGGGGCCAGGCGCTAGGGAGCCAGAGCAAGACAGACAGGACTCCTTCCTACCTAGTGGTTAGCCCAGAGGATGCAAAGAAACCCCAGCTCAGCGGCCTTGGGCACATTCACCCATGATGCACTCTGTGCAGGGGCCTGGTGTGTGATCACCCGTCCTCCCTATGACAACTCCATGAGGAAGCACAACAGCGCTGCCCATTTTTTTTCTCCCCCAGTGAGGAAGTTAAGACTCAGATAGTGTAAATGACTTGCCTGGGGTGCCCAGCTGGCGAGTGATGGAGCCCATCCCAATCGGCTGAATGCTGTGCTTTAACCAATGTGATTCTTGCCGACTGACACTGTCGCTGCAGATTTGGGGCCATACTGGGTTGTGGAGTCAGGGAGGGGTTGCAGCCCTGCCCTCTGCACCGGTGGGCTGCTTTCTTAGGTCTCCCCCCAACCAACCCTCCCAGCTTCCCCAGCCCCCAGTGTCTGGGCCTTGCCTCCCCTGCAGTTGGGGAAAGCTTATTCTCATGCTAATTGCAAAACTAATTGTTCTTATTGCAAAATCCATTATATAGTATATTTATATTGCAGATAATGAGCTGTTTGGATTAAATAGCTCACTAAAAGTCAATAAAAAGAAATTTGCTTCCCTGTTCCTCCCCTCATTTTTCACCGGCACCGTTAACATAGCCGTCGTTCTCCCTGAAGGCTGGAATTCATTAAAGTGCCTGGAGCTGCAAGGGGGTGTCGCTGTGTGGTTTCCTCCCTTCCCTTTACAAAGGCATTTGAGGGAGAGGGTGGAGAGGAGAGCTGGGAGACAAGGAGCAGGTGCTTGCCCCTGGTTCTGGTGACGTAGGGTTGACTAACACCTTAATTGCCAGCAGAATTGAAGAGCATGGTTCTCTAGAACAAAATCCTGGGCTCCGTGGGGTGGAGCACGTGCTGGGTGGGTGGGAATGAGGAGCAAGCGGACAGTCATTGCCACCCTCAAGGAGGGGTATCAGCTGTGCTGATCTTCCAAAGTGCTCTGTTCTCCTGAAGGGGTGGGAACAGAATGGGTTGGGTCAGGAGTGAGGCAGGGAGAGGACAGCCTGGGGGACATGTGAGGTCATGCTTCAGGACAGTGAGGTACCCAGCTGGGAGTCAAGGGTTTGGATTCCCAGGCTCTGTTCCTTTTCTAGCACCACACCATCTCTTGTGGGCTTCCAGAATTTTCCTGATCTAGCCATTTTTCTGGTCTTGGTTCTAAACTGAAGGTGGCTGTTCAAACCAAGATCTACTGAGAAGACAGCTGGTCTGTGTAGTTCTGGGGTTGCTGTCCCATGGCTCCTGTGGTCACTGTGCTTCATTTCTTAAAGCCAGAATGTGTCAGGAAGAGCTGGAGTCAGGAGGTGAACCCAGGTACGTGCAACCCCGAGCACTCAAAGTGGGATTGGGGGGTCCTGCTTCCAATTTCTCTTCTTGGGAGCAAACCTCACTTTTCATCTGGTAAATGGCATGACCTGAGAGTTGAGATGAGCTGTCTGGAGGCTGCAAGCCCCTCACACCTGCAGCAAGGAGCCGCTTCTGATCCATTCATTCAAGAAATGTATGTTGGACCATAAAGGTCCAGATGTCATGAGGCCCTGGGGATGGCGTAGTGAAAACACACAAGGTCTATTCTCTCCATCTGATGGGAATGTGGGGGTGGAGGCAGATGTCAAATTGTCACACAGACAAGTGATTGATTAAAACCAAGGACCGTGCTTTGAGGGAAGAACAACAATCCCAAGAAGTCAATCCCAGGAGGCCCCAACCTGGATGGTGGGGCCGGAGGACATGCCAGATGATCTGAGCTCTGTAGGGTGAATCATCAAGGGGTGATATGGTTTAAGTGTCCCCCAAGGCCTCATACACTGAGATTTAACTCTCATTGTGAGATATGAAGGGTAGAAACTTAATCTGACTGTGATGGTGGTCTTTGGGAGGCAATCTGGATTAGATAAGGTCATCAGGATGGACCCTATGGTCGAGTCCTGGTGGCTTCATAAGAAGAGGGAGAGAGAGAACAGAAGAAACATCCACAGAGACCTGCATGTCCTCTCACTCTGGCTGTACGATACCCTGCTCCATCTCAGGACTGTGCCAGCAGGAAGGCTATTACCAAATGTGGTACTTCAACCTTGGATCTCCAGAACTATGAATAGAAACAAACCTCTTTTCCTTAAAAAGTTACTCAGCCTCAAGTATTTTATTACAGTAACAAAGAAAGGGACCCACACAATGAAGAGGAGGGGAAGTTGTGAGCAAAGACCATACCCAGGGAGGGACTGGGAGGTGGTGGTGGAACAGTGAAAAGACCAGTGGTATGAGGTTGGGATGCCAGGAGGGCATCAGCTCATGCACAACCTGACATGTCAAGAAATTAAAGAGTTTAATCTTCACTGCAGAAGCAATGGGAAACCACTGAAGGGTTTAGAGTAGAGGAATGACATGATTTGTGCTTTGGAAAGTTCACTTTGGCTGCCAGCAACATGTCAGAGGCAGTGCTGGATGGTTTAAGCTGCAAAGAAGTGTTGTGGAGCCTGTAGAGAGAGAACAGAGAAAAGGCAGATGGAAGACAGAACCTTGGTAAGGATGGGGGAGAGGCAATTCGCCCAGAGGAGATCAAAGTTGTACTAGGAAGGGAGAAGAGATGCTGTCCAGCTTCCCATTCTTCACAATACCAAGCAGACCATCAATTTGGAGGCTGATTTTATACTTGGATGTGGTGGTGCAGCAACTGGGTTCAGCACCATGGACAGCTCTCCAAGCTCTTCTTGGGAACTTGGGGTGGAGGAGACGTGATTTCATTCCCTAGAATGCTCAGCTCAGTGCAAGAGGGCTGGTAAAGTCGCCACAGGACCTGTTGTCTTGGGAGTGGGCAAACACAGACATGGGGTCATTCCTGCCCAGGACCTGTGGGAGGGAGAAGCCCTGGCATGGGTCAGTCTAGACCAGGATTCTCAGGGACCTCTGGGTGGTAGCCACAGATTAGCAGCAAAGGGAAAGCAGTCTGTGAAAGTCCCACTCCAGGCTGCTGAAATGACTGTAATCTATAGCCATCTTTATTTACAGACTTCAAAGGGAGATGGGGAGAGAGAGACAGCAGGATGCTGGAGCAGCATTAGTGCAGCTGAGATCAAAGGCAAAAAGTGGTCCATGCACTGCTCCCTCCCCAGGTCTCAGCATCCACAGAGATGCTGGCATGGAAAGACTCTCCAGAGAGGAAAAGGGGTCTTCAGAATTGGAGTCCAGCAGAACATAACCCCCTTCCCCAGAATGGCATGGATCCTCCTGGGAGGAGGTCTGAGGAGCTTAGGGTCCCTTCCTTACAATGCCCCTGGAAAATGATCAAGGACCCCAGGAGGAATTAAGGAGCTCTCTGAGCCTCAGCAATGCTCCAAGGGCATGTGTGCCACAAGATTCACCTCCAGCCCTTCACAAAGTTGAAAGTTGCTGGGGTAATTGGCACATGGTATGGAAGTGAGCGGCCAAGGGACAGGATCAGGAAGTTCTGGTTCTTTTTGCTGCTTCTCTGAGATTTCTTAAGAGCTGGAGGTTGCTACCCTCTGCCTGCAGTGTTTGGATCTGCCATGCTTGGAAGCGGGCATGAGCCAGACAACCAAGAAATGAGAGTCTATCCCTGGTCCATTTCCTCCTTGGCAACTCTGTGGCACTCCTGGTCAACCTCGTGCTCCCAACACATATAACCATGTGGTGGGGCCAGTGGTAGTAACCAGGGGGCTTCTACCTGAGCTCACTTTGACCTTCACCTGTGCTTTGGGGGACTTGCCATAAGGAGTAGATAAATAGCCCCTGCCAAGGGACTGGACTCACTGGGGAGAAGTTGGGCCCCTGGGAGGCTCTGAGAGTGGTTTTTCTCCTCTAGAGAGGAAGGGGTGAGTGGTTGGCCCCACAGGGGAGACAGGTAGGTGCTTAGGAAGGAGGGGAGAAGCAAGTAAAGGCAAGGAGAGATGAGCGTGTGTCTGTCAGTGCAGGCACATCTCTGTGTGTGCACAGAAGGTGTGTACCTGTGTGTGTTAAAATAAGAGTGCAGCCTTCTGTGTAAACCTGGGTGCATGGCGGGTGGGGAATATAGGGAATCTGTGAATGAAGACAAGATGCAGATGTGAGTCTGAGTTTGCATTTGGGGATTTCTGTGGTGTGCAAACTTGCATGAAGCATCTCCGTGTGGGTTTGTGGTGCTGCACGTCAGTGTTACTGTCAGTGTGCATGCCCCTGTCTCTTGGTCCAGGGGCCACATGAGCCGTGCTCCTCTTGGCGGCAGGGAGACCAGGGTGGGGAGGAGAGCGTGTGTGTGAGAGTGCCGAGTGGCAGGCATGACAAATGATTAATCTATAGAAATCTATATTCTATTCTTCCATGCGTCCACTCCGCCCTTCTCATGCTCCCATGCATCACCTCCGGAAATCCATCACGACTCCCAGCCAAGGACAGGCTGTGAGGAGCCAGTGCCCGCCTTATTGATGGACTTGCCGGGTGCTTTTTGTGCATTTGGGTCTGTGGAGAAGGAATGCTCGCTCAGTCTCCTCATACACTCTCTCATTCATTTGCTCATTCATTCCACCATTCGTCCAGCAAAAGGTTCTTGATCACCTACTGTGCGCTGGACGGTGCTGCATGCTCAATGCACGGTGACAGATAAGGAAGGTGCAGTCCTCACATTCTCTGAGTTCAGGCCAGGGGGTGCTCAGACAGCACAGGGGCATTTTGGTAGAATCAGAGACCAAAGGTGCAGGGTGTTCTGGAAGAACAGAGAGGGGTGGGAAGTTAACCAGGGCTGGGGAGGTCCCGAAAGGCTCCTGAGGAGGTGACACCTAAAGGGATCCCCAGAGTGGTAGAGTCAAGTGGAAGGGAGTGCAGGGAACAGCATGTGCCAAGGAGCAGCAGCAGAGAGAACTTGTCCCTGGGGAAGAGCTGTTCAGTGGCTGGCACAGGGGTGTGAAGAAGCAAGTGCACCAGATGAGGTGACGGAGGTGGCGGGGACCGGGGAGAGATCACTATGGCCAGCTGAGGGAGCTGGATTTCATCCTGAGAGCATTGAAGGCAGTGTCTGGCTGGTGGTGGGGAGACTGGATTGGAGACAGCTCAGATGCCGTGACAGCAATTTCAGGGAGGGACCATGGTGGCTTGGACTAGGCAGGTGGCTTGGTTTAGGGTGGTGGCAGTGGATGGAGGTCTGTGGCAGGATCCAGAGATATTCTGGAGGTGGACGGAAGAGCTTGATGATAGACCAGATGCTGGACTGAGAGTGGCTGGATGACCCTGAGTCATTGGACAAGTGTCTCTACCTCATCGAAACTCCATTTTCCCATCTCTAAAGCGGGATGTGGGGACAGGGGATGCCGCTCAGTGGTAGAGCACTTGCCTAGCAAGCAGGAAGCCAGGGTTCAGTCCTCAGCAGTGGAAAAAAAAGTGGCAGGGGAGGAGGGTGTCACCCTACTTCCTAGGGCTGGGGTGTGGCCGTTGGGTTCACTGACCACCAGTGGCGTCCTTCTGGGGAATAGAATGTTTGTTCCTCCCTCCTGCTGAATGAGCCACTTCTAGATCAGCTCCTCTTAGGAGGCTTCAGGATGACCTGTCCCCCATGGAGTTCCTTAACCACACCCCAGGGAGTCCATGGACAATGGGGCCCATCCCAGAAACCTGCTGCTTTTAGCCCTTGGAGCAGACTTGGAGGTTGTCCAACCTAGCTTCCTAATCCACAGATGGTCAAACAGGCACCCAGAGGAGGTAAGGACCGTTTGTTTCAAGGTCACTCAGCATGCCATCTGCACTTGCAGGTGCTGGAAGCCACAGACCACTCCCGGTCAGGTTGAGTCCTTAAAGCCCATCAAGCCCACCTCCCACCTTCAGACCTGTGGCATCTCAGCCAACCCACCACTTACCTGTTCCCAGACGCCGTCAGGGAGACAAACTTCCTTGGCCCAGGATCGTGGTTCTGGGATGTTCTGGGGGGAAAGGGCCCTGGCCTGGGCCCCAAGGTGGTTGCAAGGACTGCTCATTCTTCACTGGGTCCTTGTGTGTTGTGATGAAAAACCAGAGAAGGATTTACTCTGATTCTCTGGGAGCCAAACAAGTTCTGATCTCAGAAGCCTGCTTCAGTCCTTTGCCTCACATTTGGATATTGCTCTGTTTTGCAGAAGTCCTCTGAAAGTGCAGGCGGAGGTGACACTTAGCATAGCAAAAGTGTCATCCCCCTCCGTTCCTCTCCCTTCCCAGTGGACATCATAACAACACCACAATGTCCTGGGGCGCAGCAACAGCGGACCAGCCGAGATGGTGGATGGGACGCCCTGGCCGGCGATTGCCCAGGGCTTTGAAGCACTGCTGCATTTCCAAAGGAGAAGCCCGTCTGCGACACGAACCAGACTCTTCTGGGGAAGAGCCGCAGAGTGCCGAGGAGAAGGCCCTGCACACTTAGGAGATTTCCGAATTAAGTGACAGCGGGCACAACACGGAGGGGGAGACGGCTGTGTTTCTTTGGAGCATTCAGTCACAATTCATCATTATCCAATTTTTTCCCCCTTGGGTTTTCTCTCGCACACATTTTTTATCCTGATCTGACAGCTAAATGAGGAATCACACTGCCTACGTTATCTGTTTTGTTCAGGAATTAATCCGTCGTCAAACACCGACTGCCAAGCCGTTCCTGTGAGCAGGACTGCCTTCGCCGGCCCGCAGACAGCCCTGGGGTCACACGGGGACCTTCCAGAAGGCCACCTCCCTGGGGTTCTGGGAGCAATGGGAAGAGGACCAGGCTCCACGTCCTGAGTACAGGCCAGAACTCTCTGGAGTGCTGCTGCCTGGTCCTCTGTCAAGTTCACGGGGTCAGTGTATATAAGGTCATCTGCCTCTGACAGCTTTGAGAGAGGCAGGGACCCCTGACCTCGGCGAAGGGGTTCACTCCTCCAAAGACTCACCTCTGGCTGTGCTTTGCCCTTGACCCAAGTTTCAGGGAAGCAAGTGAAACTTCCGCTCAGCAGAGAGGAGCAGGAGTGCTCAGGGTGCCTTTGGTCTTCAGAAGCAGCCAGGCTTCCCTGCCCTCCTCCGCCCTCCTCTGCCCTCCTCCCTTCTTTCCTTCTCTCCTCCTTTCCTTTCTCCCTGGGCTCACCTTCTCTCTTTCCCTGCCTTCCTTCTGTCCCTTCTCCATCTCCTTTGGTCCCTTCCTCCCTCTCCTTTCTCCTCCCTAAGTTTCTGTTCCCTCCCACCTTGACGAACACGCTCCGGTGGATAAGGCAGGCCTGGCCTCTGCAGTCAAATGGCTGCAGAAGGGCTGAGTTCTTGGAAGGAGGGGCACAGGCACACCCAGACCCTGCGCAGAACCTGCTGCAGGAAGCTGGGGGATGGGCGGGCAGGCTCCAGGTGGGGAGGAATCCAGGCAGGATGGCCGTCTCCCAGGACCTCAGCTTCCTTTACAGGCCACCTCTCCCAGGAGCCCCAGAGTTGCGAGCCAGAGGGATCACATCTGATTTTGTTCATCCACCGGCTCTGAGGGCAGACCCGGCAGAGGTCTTGCCTTCCAGAAGTAGATGGATCCAGCGTGAGTCAATGAAGAGGTAGAGGAGAGAGGGTTGGCCACGAGCAGAGGCACCCACCATCCTCAAAGGCCTGGATTCCAAGGCAGCTGGCAATTTCCTGCCAATAATTCCTGGCAATTTCCTGGTGCTCCCAAAATATTGCTTTCTGTAGATGTCACCTCACATGGCCTCTGGCATGTGCTGAGGTGCAGAGGTGACTGTAAGAGGCAGGAAGGTGACAACATAGTCAGCTAAGCACAAAGACCTCATAGCCTTGAGGTCCTGGCTCAAGGCCAGGTGCTACTGCTTCCTGTCAGTGAGGCCTTGGGCAAGAACTCTGATCCCCAGCCTCTGCTTCCTCCTCTGTACCCTGTGGATGACGATATTGGGATCTGCGTCTTAAAGGCACAATGATTAAATGGGCCAACGTGCAGCTGGACTCCTGCCACCTGCTTTTCCCTGTGGGGTGTCACATCTCTCCTGCTGCAGGTCCCAGTGTCTTGTTCTTGTCCATCTCTGGCCATCACAGTGACCTCCACATCCCGCGTCCTCTGCTTTCTTCCAGATTGCCTAGGTGGGGGATTCTGGTGAAGAAGCAGATGGCAGCTGGGGTGGAGTGTGGCAGTGATGACGTTGTGAGAGGGTGATAATTTATTCGACTCAGCCATGACTGGGAGCTGGAAAGAGATGGCTGTTACTTCTGGAAGGCAAGATTGGGGCGGGGAGCCTCCCCTTTCTGACCTCTAACAGGCAGCTGGTGCTTGCTCTCCTGGTTCCTGGAGAACAGGTCTGGGAGGTCCCCGGGAGCTGCCCTGGGCAGGAACCCACAGCAGGAACTGAGGGTGAGGGACGGCCTGCAGGTTTGGCTAGGAGATAGCAAGATCCTGGACTCTGTGGAAAGGACAGCTGGCCAGGAGTGGGGCTCTAGCTCATCGGGGTGCCAAGCGCAGCCTGCCCACAGGTCTTCTCATTCATCTACTTGCTCGTGAGTGCCGGGTGTCTCCTATGTGGTGGGGAGGAAGATGTAAACCTAATCCCCACTCTAATAAAAACAGCCTCCGATTAAATATGTATGAACACATATTGATTTGGGGATTAAACAGAAAAGAAAATTGAGCCTGTAATTGAGCTGGGGAACATGCACAGGGTGAGACTCCGGATGTGCTTCTCCAAACACACCTGCTGGGGTTTCCTGGGAGGGGAAGGGGTCCCAGGGGCAGGGCTTTCCCCTGGACCTTGGGGAGAGGCCAACCTCTGGTGTCTTTGGGAGGAGCCTCTGCCCTCTTCCTGATTTGGGGAATTTCAGGGGAGGGCTGTCCTCTTCCTCTGGTTGGTCAGACTGGATACCTTTGCTGGAGGACAGCTGTGGAGGGAGATGCCATTCCCTCAGAAGGAAAAATGGCCCAGCGTTCATCTGCCCAGTGCAGACCCTGAGAAAATGGAAGCAGCTGAGCTGGGGTTTAGCTCAAAACCTTGACACCAAATCCAAGGTTGCGGTCACTGCAGGCCAGGGCTGGACAGCCTGCAGAGCTGTAGCTCCTGCATCCTCCCAGCTGGGAGGGCTTTGGCTTCAAGGCCAACTCCCTGCCTGAGAGTTGTGCCCTTCTTTCCGTAATACCCTGAGCGCCCCATCTAGGAAGGAGCCTACCCACCACGCCGCCAATCTTTAGGTTGCATATCTGTTCATTGGGTCAGAGGAGGATGGCAAGTGAGGATAGACTGGTGGTTGTTAAGCACCTACTGTGTGTCGGGCCTGTGCTTGGCTGACTCATAGGCTGGTCTTTTAGCTTCTCAAGGACATTGACGTGTAGATCTGATTGTTTTTACTTTGTAGGCTAGAAAACAGACTCAGAGACATTGAGTAATTTGCTAAGAATCATAGTAACAATGGAAATCATTTCCTGAGCACCTACTACACATCAGGCACTGTACATACATTATTGCCAGTTCCCACGATGACCCTGTGAAGTGGGTGTATTACTTCCAGTGTCTCAGAGAGCCAGAGACATGGCCATGGTAGTGCACAGCCCAGCCACGGTGACTTCGGCCACTTCTTGCTTTGTCCTGGAGAAGTGTGTAGCCTCCTGGCCTCTTGCTGCTGACTCCTCAGGATCCCCTGCTCCAGGTCTGACCATTTTGCCTTCTCTCCCTGAGTTGGCTCTGGCTCCTCAGGTCCTGCCTCACAGGTCATTGTGTGCTTGGCTCCCAGGAATCTGCAGGAAATCATTCATCATTTCCCAGCCACATCCCCTCCCCCAGTTCTCTGCTGCCCCCCACCCCCTGCTCTGAGGTCTGCTGGAATCCTTTCCCCACAGCCCACAGGTCCTCAATAAGCACGTGGCACACTTGACAATTGACAGAGCTTTTCACACATTATCTCATTCCACGTTCTTAATGACCGACATCCCATATGACAGATGGAGCATTTGAGGCACAGACAGGGGAGACCATGTGCCCGAGATCGAGGAGCAGTGAGTGACAGTGTCAGGTTGTCTTCCCACACGATACTGCTGTACCTGTCCTAGGAAGAGGTGTCTTTCTCAGGATTCACAAAAGACTCCCTGAAGCCACACGATGAAGGGAAGAGCATATAGAGTTGGATGTAAGCTTTATATAACCTGAGTTCAAGCCCTGGGGCTTCCTCTAGCTGGCTGTGTGGCCCTGGGCAAATCGCGTAACCTATCTGAGCTGTACTTTTTTCAGGCTTAGATTGAATCCATCTCTGGGACTGGGTCCAGAACCCACATGAGCTTGTCTTTCAGAAGTGCCCCCAGGACTCAGGGTTGCCCTGCATGGTTAATTGTTGGAGGGTCACCTGCCATGTCAGCTGCTCCCCATCCTGACCCTGGGAAGAGGGAGGGAGAAAGGCATCGGACATGGGATGGAGGCACAAGAGCACTGGTGCCCCAGGCAGTGCCCAGCTCATCAAGACCCACAGGGAACCCTGAGAGCCCACTTATCCCCCACCAGGCTGCCTCTGCTCTGTGGTTATTAGAGCAGGGATTTAATTTTAACCAGGGTCTGAGTGTTCTTCAGGAAGCCACTGTCTCCACTCCATCCTGATTAGCGGAATGATCAGGCAGGATGGAGCCTCTGCCCTGTGAGGCCGGGAGGGGCCCTGGCCGAGCTCATGGAAGCCAGGGATAGTGGGGCCCACCGTGCTGCGAAGTGTGACTGCTCCTGGCCATGGGGCTGTCGCAGCTCCAGTGTGTTCCTCAAGGGAAGGCCCCACTTCTTTCAAGGAGGACCTGGCTGCCCACTCCCTCTGTGACTCCCTACTGGTCCTGTGCCATGTGAGGGGCCCCTTTAGTCAACGCTCCTCCACCTGACCAGTCCCCAGGCCTCTGTGTGCTCTGGGACCCCGGCTGGTGCAGCCCGGTCGTCCTCCTCCACCTCCAGCCTCCCAAGTCGTTACACCTGGGGTCCTTTTGGGCAGGTGATGCCTGTGCTGAGTCAGATTGTAAATATTTTGGACCCAGTGTTGGGCATCCCCCACTGGCCTGGTGAGAGCTGGCGGCACAGTCTTGGAAGGAGGCTGGAGACCACGGGAAGCTGGCTGCTGGGGAGCCTGGGCTGCGTCCCCAGGGCTCAGCCCCCCGGGGCACAGGGCAGAGCAGAGGGAGAGAGAGCAGGGAGTGCTGGTCTGGAGGAATGGAGGGAACCCAGCAGGGCCTGGTGTTGTCGTGGGCACCCCCTGCAGTCTTCTGACTAATTTGGTTGATTGGTTGCTTATTGGCTTCCTCCTCTCCAGGACTGTCAGCCCCATGGGGCAGGGACCTGGTCAGCTTGGTCCTTGTGGTTCCCGGAGCTGAGTGTGTGCCTGCCCCACAGCAGGTCCAGTGCTCTCTGGAGGGGGAGGACACGCAGTTCGGTGGCACTGTTGTTTAGTGGCTCCCGGAACATCTATTTTTTTCTTCCATTACTGGAGTGGGTCTCCCCAGGGTCTCCTGTGTGCTAGGCAAGTGCTCTGCCACTGAGTCACAGCCCCAACCCTCTACATCCTGGGCGGACCCTGGGGCAGTGCTGGCAGGAGTCCTTAGCAACTCTGGGTCCCCTGCCGCATCCGGGTGCACTGTCCTTCGCGCAGTTCATTCATTCATCAGGAAGTAGTCGCCGGGCTCCTGCTGTGTGCTGAGTCCCGGAGATGAAGGCACAGGTCTGCCCTCTCTGCACACTGCCCACATTTATGGCCTGACAGTGGCGTAAGGCACGTCCCCAGCTGTTTGGACGTGGCAAGGTCCTCTGCGACATGGAGCCTGGCCATGGTGCTCCCCAAACGCAGTGGCCCTGCCAAGGGCATTTCCCCACATTGCCATGATCAGGGCAGCTCCTCCCGGAAACCTACCTCTGGCAGCATTAGTGGCACTCACTGCTTCCCTTACGTTCCTGGGAGCATCCTCCCAGCCCCTCTGCTCATCCCTATGACGCCTTCCCAGACGCGGCCCTCGCTGCCTGTCCATCTCTCCAGGCTCTGGACCACGCATGCCCCATACACCATCCAGCCCGTCCAGGGGAGGCCACTCCGCTCACTTCCACCTCTGTCTCCCGAACCTATGGGAAGGCGCTGGGAGTGGAGGCTGGAGGCGCTGAACAGGGAGGGCAGGAGCTGGAGCAGAAAAGACAGAAGGCAAAGCCCAGGTGCTCCTGGAGCAGAAAGAGACATTGCAAAATGGCTGCAGCTACTTGCAAATGATGTATGAAATGAGGAGCATATGCCGGGAGCCATCCGTGCGAGGAGCTTGGCTGGGCTCCCCAGGCCCCCTGGCAGGACTGGCTGCGGTAGCCCTGCAGTCCCAGCCCTATCATTCAGGGAGCCCTCTGAGGGTGGCGTTTAGCCCCCTCCTCCCTCTGGTCTCGTTTCAAAATGAGGTGCTGCACACAGTAGGTGCCTAACCTGTGCAGACTGTTCAGCCCCCTGTAGTTCTCCGAAACAGAGCAGGAGGGGCGAGGGTGGAAATGGGTCTGAAAGTTCAAGCCCAGTCTTGGATTTTCCAGATGGAAAGCCAAGCACAGAGAGGGAACGTGCTCCCCCAAGATCACACAGTCTTCTGCCCAGGCCCCGCAGTTCACAATGACACTGACAATAAAGGGTTCTCTTTCTCTGTGGTGGCTCCCTCCCAGATCCTGATTTCTAATCTGGAGGCTTTGAGCAGACTCCATCCATAATGGCACTGAGCCTCAGTTTCCTTGTCTGTAAAATGGACACAAAGATGCTACTTGGGAAAAGCTGAGAAGAAACTGCACACAGAGATCCCAGACCTGTACTGGGCCCTTGTGGCCACACGAGGTTGACCCCAGCCCAGAGATCTCTCCAAAGCTCCAACCCCACACTGCCTAAAATTCAAGAGATGGAGGAAGAAAAACCACACTATTGTTTGAGCCCAGACCACCCAGCCAAAGCGGCTTTCAAGGTTCTTTGACCCCACCTTCATTGTGCTCTCTCTCCTGCTTTCCGAACGGCACACGCCATCCTCTGGCAACCCGCAGGTTCGGATCCTGATGCACAGAATGCTGTTCCCTCAAACATGTGCGTAGTGTACTCCCTCTCTTTCTTCCAGGAATGCCTCCTTCTCAAATAAGATCCCCAAACCTCAGAGCTGAACTCAGGACACCCTGCTTTTCTTTTCTCGTCACACTGCTGGACATCTGTGTTTGTTGTATGTGTTCCTTCATTAGATGGAGTCTCCTTGTACCCGGGGAAATCCTCGGTGCCTGCTATGTAGTAAATGCTCAATAAACATTTTTAACACCTGGATGAATGATGCAGGTATTGCTTTAGAAGGCAGAGCAACCCCAGAGCCTCACAGCTTGTTATTCCATGGAGGTGATGGAATGGATCGTATGGTAGCTAATAATGCGATGATTTAATTTCCATTTAGAAAGGTGCTATGAGGCAGGAGTACAGGCAGAAATGGAAAGACTTAATCAAGGGCCTTGAGTAGAGGAGGAGAGGTGTCAGGAAAGCGTAGAGCTGGGAGGGCTTCCTTGAGGAGGTGGTCTTTAGGTGAGACTTGAAGGATGGGTAGTTATGCTATGATCAGGGAGGGGGGAAAAGCATCCCCAGTGAGGGAAGAGAGTATGCAAAGTCTCTGATTGGGGGGGGCATGCTTTGATGGAGTGGGAGGAAGCCGTGGCCAGAGCAGAGTGGAGGTGGGAGCTGGAGGGAGAGAGGCTGAGTCCTCTCGGGCAGATCCTCTGCCTGGTTTGGGGAGCCTCTCACCCTCATTAAGGGCTAGCGCATTGCTGGAGATGTGTTGCCCATACATGGAGCCTGATCGACCTGGAGTCTAACCCTTAGCTGCCTAGAGCAGGTGGGTCCCTTTGCTTCTCTGAACCCGTCTGTCCCTCATCTGCTGCTGTAAGGACAATGGCACTGTCACCCTCTCCAGGAAGGTGCACTACAGCCTGTGATGTGCACACCTGCACCAGCTTGCTGGCAGGGACAGCCGGGCTTCTCCTGTGATCCCTCCACAGAGGTGGCGCTCTCCACCCAGGGACGGTCCAAACCCAAGCCACCCCCTCCGTCCGTCGGCCCCGCTCACTCTCACTCTCGTGACTTGGAGAGTCAGGGAACCACGTCCTCTTCCACCTCTCCCTGTTCCCCCAAGAGGGATCTGCCCCAGTGTGCAGCCTGCCTGGGACACAGTCCCTGTCCCCTGGCGAAATCGTGACGTCCACAGTGAAATGAGATGCTCACAGCTGGCGACACTCGATCCTAAAGGGGGGGCCACGGGAGACCACACGCGACAGGTCACGTTGGTATCTTCTTATTACGTTTTTTGTTCTTATTACGTTTTGATGGATGGAGAGGGGGATTTCATCGTGGTCTCCGTCCTGCCTCCAACTGCTGATTCATGCCTGAGTTCCTGCTTCCATTTTGTGTTTACAAATCCCGTCAAGGGCTGGTGGGACAGGGTTTAGGATGCAGCTGGAAGAAGAGGCGGGCGCGCAGGAAAACCGCCAGCCGGGGCGCAGCGTCTGCGGGAGGACAGTCCAATCAAGTCACTTTGTTAGGGAAGTATCTTTGCTGCCCGGGGAGGTTGGGGCTCCCTGTACATAATAATACCAAGCACAGAACAGAACGATAGCAGGCACTCAGCACCGTGCTTTTAGTTTTTCAAAGTGATTCATTGAAAACAATTTTTATAAATCTCCCCAGTAGCCCTCCCAAATTGGGGCGGGTATGGATATTCCTGTTTTATAGACGAAGGTGCTGAGACTCGGAGAAGGGAGACTTAGCCGAGTACCTCCTGAACCTTGAACGTGCAGGAGGGCTGGGCAGAGTCTGTTGCATCAAGCCCCCGGGTGGGCTGGTGACGAAGAGCTGGGTTCCCTGATGCTGCTCTTCGTGGCTGAGATCAGAGGCCAATGGTGTCCTCTCCCACCAGCACCTCCTCTGTGCCAGCACCGTGTCTGGAGATAGGGATGCACAGAAAACAGAGTGGAGAGGCTGTCCTCTAGGAAACAAGGGGACAAGTGACCAGGTTATGTGCACTCTGTGGCTTCCTCCCCTGACCAGACGATGGAGCAACAGACCTCCTACCCTTCCTGCCTTCGCTCTGCGAGGGTCACCCAGCTCCCTCTGTCTCTGGCAGAGCTTGTCCCTTGCATCAAGCCTGCTGAGGTCTCGTCTTAGTCCTGCTGACAAATCCATGCTGGTGCCCAGAGATCCTGCCGCCTCTCCCTCAGTCCCCCGGACCCTTGCTGGGGCCTGTCCCCCACCATTTGCAACCATGTGGGCTGGGGATGTGTCCCAGAGGTTGCAGAGGGCCAGGGCTGCTCGGGGGCCGGGATGGAACCCAACAGGGTGGAGAGGTGAGAGTCCGGGCGGGCAGGCCCTTGTGTGGCACAGCCTCTACAGTCACCAATGGTCTCAGCGTCCTTACACATCAGGCCCTCAGAGCCACTTCAGGGGTCCCTGTGGGGACACATGAAGAAACTGAGGCTTCAAGAATCTCTGTGACCTTGCTGAAGGTCACAGGCCACTCCGGCAAAGCCTGAACTCACAGTCGGGTCTTCTGACCCCGAGTGCAGGGCTGTCCGAGGCACCTGCAGGCCCCCGGCGGCTCTCTCTGACCTCTGACCATTTCCCGGAGCATCTAGGCCCAGCAGTGGAAGTCCCACTGCAGAGTCATCTCTGCCATCTCCATCTGCTTCCTGCTAGCTGCTCCATGTTAGCTAGGCCTGCGGCCGGCGGGGTGCAAGGCCCGTGCCGCCCTTTCCCCGCTGCTCCCCGAGTCCCCACCTCCTCCCTGGGGCTGTCTGTCTCCTGCAGCCTTCGGCTTTCTCTTTTTCTCTCTCCTGATCTCTCTCTCTCTCTCTCTCTCTTTTTGGAGAATAAAATGACTGGACTTGGCATTATCTGCTGGTTTCCATGGTAATAAAATCTGTTTCCGATAATGGCCCTTCCCTGGCTGTGGTTAGTTTTGGTAATTTTAGCAACACTGTCGGGCAGGCCACCTGCATTTCAATACCGCGCAAGCTGGATTCGACTGCCGCTTTCAGGTTGAATAGAAATAAGGGAAAGTGCTTGCTCTCAAATTTCTAGGCTGGATAAACGCTCAGGAAGAAAAGGGAAAGTTACGCAATCCCTGCAGGCTGGGATCCGCACTGGGCTCGAGACCCAGGGGTGGCCAAGTCCCTGTCCTGCTTAGCACCTCTCCACGGTCTAGGGGCCTCCTGCCACGTGGCCCCAATCACCTGTCCTGCCCATCTCTGGTCCCCACCAGCATCTTGGCCTTCCAGTGCTGGTTCTTGCCTTGGAGTCTGTGCACTGATTGTTCCATCTTCCTACTGGGTCATTCTGTCTTGACTAGCCGGTGACTCCTGCTGTCTTTAGGAGTCTGTCCAAATATCCCCAAGGTCTCCCTGCTCGGGCCTTCCCCACATTCCCTAACTTCTATGTTCTGCTTCGCCAACGTAACCCGTCATGTTGGCATTTTTGTCCAACTGTCCTTCTCTCCCATGACACAGTAAACTTTCTGAGAACGCCACCCTGGCCGGGTTCTTCTCTGTGGCTGTGGGGCCTGGCATGTAGCATTTACTCCCAGATTAAAAAAAAAAAATTTATATAGTAACAGCTTCCACAAAAGCTTCCTTCTCTCTCTGTGCCAGGCACCCGGCTAAACATTTCGTGGACATCTCACTGTTCCTCACCTCCCCAGTGAGGTAGGTACAGTTATTCTCCCCATTTACAGATGAGGATACTGAGGTTCGGAGAGGTCCAGGTGCTGGCCCCAGAGGATGAAGCTGGCTGATGGAATGGAGGTTAGTTCAATGAGTGTGCGGAGGAATGAGTGAAACTGAAGGTGGGGAATCTGAACACCTGGCTTCCTCTTGGATCTGTAGGGAGATTCTCCTGGAAGTCTTTAGGGGGAGCTGTGAGGGCGCTGGCTGCTGGCGGACATGGTTCCTTTCCCTCTAGCACGGGGTGGGGGGGAGGGTAGTGGGAGGCCCAGAAGGAAGGAAGGAGTGGAGAGGAGAGAGCACAGATGCAGAGGGGCTGCATGCATAGATTATGCCTGGGCTGCACACATTTGGGGGAGATTATTAGGGAGACCTGGGGAAGGAGCACTAGGTCCTTGAGCATCCCAGCCAGAATATGGGCTGATTGACTGCTAACTGCTTGACTCCTCTGGATGTCAGAGAAAGGTCTGAGAAAGATGAGAAGGGTGCAGGGGAGCCAGGAAGGAGCTCTGGCCCTCTTCTGATTTGTGTGCAAATCAAGCCTCTGACTCCCCCAGGAGGACTCTGGCGGCAGCCTCTGTACTCAGGGCTGAAATGGTTCTGGAGAGGCACTTAGTCAAGCAGGCTGCGGGGACACCCAGAGCTCTGGGTTGCTAGACGCCCAGCCAGCCAGCCTGCCCCTGCCCTCCCGGGCCCGCAGGGTGGTGCAGGACTTCACCAAGAGGTGGAGAGCCCTAAGCCTCTATTCCCCTGGTGCAGGGTCAGCCAGGGCGGGGCCTGAGGGGCCCTCTCAGGATCAAGTTCTGGGGGTGGCCAAAGGCAGAGAAGGAGGCTCCCACCCAACCCCTCCCCAACCTCTCTAAAGCCCTCCAACATAATGTCAGGTTGCGGGCGCAGCCGAATGGTCCTCTCGTGTGTGAAATTGGGTAAACTGCCTTCAGAGGCTCGGGGGAGGCATGACAGGAGGGGGTTATTAATAATAACAGCGACCACGTACACAGCTGTCGTGATGACAGTCAGGTCAGTCCTAATGGAGTCCTGCATTACAGATGAGAAAGCAGGGACTCGATCAAACACAAAGAGCAAGAAAACCCAGGCACAGAGAGGCTCCGTCCTTTGCCCAAGGACTCCCACCCCAGTGGGAGCCAGGATTTGAATGCAGGTATGGTCTCCTAACCACCCAGCAGGAGGGGTGTAGGAAACACAACCAGCACCTTGGAGAACATTCCCTTCCTTCGTCCTCACTCAGCATTTCATGAGCACCTCCCAGGAGGGGCTATGGCCACCATGATGATTGGGGTGGTGGGAGAGAGAGAGGCTGGCCCGGCCTCCAAGCAGCCTGGCTAGGTGGTGTGGCCCCTGGAGGAGTCATAGGCTGATGGGGGGCGCCTGGCGATGAGCCTCTGCTGGTCGCGGAATCACAGATCCAGGCTTGGCTCCCAGCTCAGCTGCATCCTAGCTGCATGGTCTCGGGAAATAGACCAGGTCCCCTGGAGCCGAGGCTCTGCTTGTCAGACGGGAAGCACACTCTACACTGGCCCTCTGCAGGCTGGCCGGCGCGTCCACTGGATGATAAATGACTCTGTGCTTTACAAATGTAAAGATCTCCCCAGGGGTGAGGGGGTTTTGAAAATATGTGTTCTGGAAGGAATAGCCTACTTTCCCTCGGTGTGGGGATCTTGACCGGGGACGTCTCAGAGGCCGCTCTGCTCCTGAGTTTGCTCCTCTTCCCCAGCCGGCCTCCTTCAGGGTTCCGAATCAGCACCGTGGCTCTGCTTTGCACACGGGGATGTCAATAGCTGTTGAATGGAGACATGAACTTGGAGATGGGGCAGTTGTTGAAATGGACTCTGGCAGACATGGCCAGGCTGGCATTTCTCAGATTCAATTTAGATTAACTTCTAAATCTGGCATCAAGAAGAGTTGTATCAAGGTCCTTCTTATCACTCCCATTTTGCAGAAAGTAAAACTGAGGTTCTTGGAAGGTCTGCCTTGCTGGGGCAAAGTCCGGAGCATCTGGCTGGCAACAAGGGACAGACACACCTCAGAACCTACTTAAGATTTTGCCTCAAGCCAGGAATTTACCCTGGAAAGAAGCTGACTCACTCTAGGACAGACTCACAGATCCCCCCAAAGACAGGGACCCCGACGCTGCCCCTCCTGGGCTCTTGGCTCCTCTCCTCTAGGCCACATCTTTCCTCTGTGGGTGCCCTGTTCCCCACTGGGGAGATTCTCTGAAATGGTGTGTCCAGTCCTGTCACCAAGGGGGACCTCCACATTAAATAGGTCAGAGCCGGGAGGGTCTTGTGGTACAAGAGGGGAAACCGAGGTCCAAAGAGGCAGAGAGATTCACTCAAGGTCACTCTCTGGTGTCCTCTGTGAATTCACGGGTCTCACCGACTTCCCAAGCTGATCCTTCTGGAAAGACCAGGCACCCTAATTCCTCTTCCCGTTGGGCAATAACTGTCTTGTTGAAACTGTCTCTAGGATTAGTCAAACAATCAGAGATCACAGCCAACAGCCGCCCTGTTCTCTCATTACCGGGTGCCTATAATTAATATTTATAACCAAGAGGGTGCTTGTCTTTCTTTGCTGAAAAGGAATTCAGTATTTCCAGCCGGTGGCTGCAAACACACAGCCTCTTGTTACCCATCATGGAAAAAGAGCTTGACGCCTTCAGTCGACGCACTTGTAATTGGAGCTGGCGGAGAACAGAGCCCAGGCGTAGGGGGAGGACATCGGACAGGGACCTCAGCGGAGCCTGCAGTGCATGGGGGTGGGGGGTGGGGAGCCAGACTGGGAGAGAGGGACAGAGATACAGACAGCAGGACAGTCACAGAGACATGGAGACATAGAGGAGGATAGGAGAGAACATGGGTAAAAGAGAAAGGTTGCAACAGCCCAGAGAGAAAAGGGGGTTCAGCCAGGACTGAGAGAAGAAGGAGTGGGGGAGACGGGGAGGGAGGAGATGAAGAGCCTGTCAAAGCCTACTGAGAACAGGAGGATGAAGACAGGATCTCCAGAGGCAGAGGGACTGACAAGGATGTGCAGAGGGGCTTGGCATGGACCCTGAAATCAATCCGCATGTACCTAGCTCCCAGCTGGCACTCAAAGGAGCTCACCCAGCACAGATCCTGACATAAGTTTCCCAACATGGGACATGGTATCCAACAGATGGCCTTGCCTCCAGTACAAACCCAGCCTATAATAAGTGTCCCCACCTAAGAGTGAACCAAACATAAAGTTGAAGAGATCAGCCCAGGGACAGGGTCGCGCATGCACATCTTTGCCTGCGTGCTTCCCCATGACCAGCAGGGGGCAGTGAAACGCACACGGGTTGGGGGTGGGAAATCTAACTCCACCATTGAATGGTCGCAGTGTGGGAGTGTCTTTCTTTCCTGGTGCCTCAGTTTCCCCATGTGTAAATGAGGTCTCCCAGGTTCCCTCCAGCTCTGGCATTGCATGACTTCAGATTCTGACTCGCTTCTGCTTCACATCCTGCTTGGATGGGTGCCTCATATTCCAAACCAGTCCAGGCCCCCCCCCCCCCCCCCCCGGCCGCACTGGGCTGTGGGACTGGGGGAGTCCTGGCAAGGACAGGCTCTTCCCAGGGCCACCTGAGGCTCTGATTTGCACATCAGAACTCAAGCAGGGCTTTTAGCTGTTTATGCCCCGGGGCCGTGGTGCAGTAGCTTGGAGAAGAGGAGGTTCGCCAAGAGGCAGCTTTGGAAAGTGGGGCTCTCGGGAGCCATGAACTTGACCCTGTGAAAGGGGATGCTTCATGGTTATTTATGAGGAAAAGACAGAGCGTGTGAGGAGAAGCCGTTTCTTAGGCAGGATGGAGAGGCGGGACTGGGGATTTGGGAGCTGCCTGGCTAGAGGCAGACCAGAGACCGTGGAGGGCCCGTGATGGCCCCTTCATTTGACAAGTAGAGAAAAAGTCCGCCTGGCAACTGCCCCTCTCAGACACGGTGGCTTAAAATAGCAGTGCTTTATTCTCCTGGTTCTATGGGTCGGGTTCATCTGGGCATAGCTGTGTTTCACCTGTCTTCCCTCCTCCACCACCTGAGACCCCTGGGCTGCCTGGGCATGTCCTTCCCATGGTTGAGACACAGGTGCAGATGCGCAAGCAGGACCACACCAGCTTTCTGGAAGCTGGGACCGAATTCTACGCCACTCAATTGGCGGGAGCAAGTCACGTGGCCAAACCCTAACCAAGAGGCGGGGAGTTCCCCCACCTGCCAGGAGAGGGCGCTGCGGAGTTCAGCAGAGGGCGCGGTGGGGAAGAGGCCGGCGCTGAGGGGTAGAGAACTGAGGGTGGGGAGGAAAGGGGGCCCTCGTGGTGTGGGGGTGTGGACTCCAGAGCCAGTGCTCTCCCAGGTCACCCAGCTGCCTCCTGAGGAGGGAGCCCTAGACATCTCTGAGTTGTCCCCTCTCTCCCATCACTAGCCACTCTGACTTGTCATTCATGGGAGCTCAGCTGGCCCCTTCTCTGCTTCTGCTCCGTCCATCTGCTCATCACAGAGTCCCCTTGGCGGCCACGAATGACTCTGCCCACGTCCTTCCTTGTCCTAAGCCCTTTAAGGGCCCCTGAGAGGCAGCAGAGTGAAGCTCAGGCCCCAGGCCTTGTGGTTCTAGACCTGCACAAACCAGGCCACCACCCCCTCCCCTTTATCTCCTGGGCTGGGCGTAGTCCCTTCTCCTCATGTCACCCAGGCCAAAAACATATCCCCCAACCCCGACCTGGGGACTAAACACTGGGACTTGCATGCCAGACTGGTGCTCTGCCCCCAGGCTACAGGGCGGCTGAACTGCAGAGGCTGGACTTGCACCCTCCTGCCTCAGC
>JAJEJO010000931.1:671998-706784 GCA_020662805.1 Glaucomys volans | reverse complement strand
GTCGGCCGCCGAGCTACATACTCTTCCGATCTGCGCTAGAGTATGTAGGGTTGCATCAGCCCCGGCTATATAGCGGCCCCTGGGCGGCGGGGAGGGGTCGGGAATGCGGAACCGGCGGAGCTGCCAGCTCCAGACGTCAGAGGGGGACGGAGAGGAAGGGAAGGAGGGGACGGGGAGGAGGGGGTGTGGATCCGGCGCTTCACACCCACTGACCTTCACCTCCCCCGCCGCCTCCGGCGCCCTCCTCCCGCCGCCGCTCGCGCTCCTCTGCCCGCAGGGGCGGCCGGGGCCCCGGCACGCCGGCCCGGGCTCCACCGCGGCCCCCGGCGCTCCCACCCCGCGGCTCCGGAGCGCGCGAGAAAGCAGGACGCGGAGCGCGGTTATGTAAGAGCATCCCCCGCGCTCCGCCGCCCGGCTTCCACCCCCGGGACACTAGCGCGGCCCCGGGAGGCAGAAAGGAAAAGGCGGCCGTGGGACAAGTCAGAAGCCCCATGGAGTAGAGCCTGTGTGGGACCATCTTCCGCAGTCCTCGGCGCTTTCCCCCAGACCCACAGGGAGAGACGATTTCAGCACAGTTGCGTCCTTGGACACTTCAGGGCTGAGTGGTGAGGAGGTGATCTCGCAAGGCTTTTCGTTTTTCTGTGAAGAATGGGCAGAGATTAAGGCACTTAGGGGCCTCTGTGCCTGCCCATTGGCCACCTCAACGTCCCTCAGTCTTGAGACCACTGAGTGCACGAGCTCGCCCTCCTGGAGGGCTGCCCCTGAGGTCACTGCTGTCTATATGGCTGGCCCAGTTTGGCCCTGGTCTTCTTGCTGTAGTCTACCAGGCTTCTCCTCTCCAGGGCCAGAGAGCTGTGCACAGACCAGCTCCCTGCAGACTCTCAGTGGCCTTCTTCCGCAGCAGGACTTCAGGACCACCTCCACTCCCACCTCCCATCCTCCTAGAGAGTTAGATGGTAAAGGAGCTCCCAGAGGAAATGTTTAATCGTCGGTGCCCTCCTCTCTGCAAAAGCTGAGACACACAACCTTCAGGACGAAACAAGGCACCTGAGACTGGCACCCTGTCTGGCATCTCCTGCCTCTAGGGTACCCAGCCAGTCCCCTTCATTTCTGCCTAAGCTAGATAGGGATGGCAATACTTATGCTCAGTGACCTTCAGCCTTTTTCTCAGAGTGATGACAAGTCATCACCCAAAGAAGAAAGGAAGTGAAAGAAACAGTTCATGCCTTGTTGGAGTGCAGATGCTCAGAATGAAAGAAACAAGACTCGAGACCAGATGGGAGCACATGAGCCAACCCCTGCATGCATGTCTCCCCAATGTGGCTGGCGTGTGGAGGCTACATTCTCCTCGTTTCCAGGGCACTGAAATCTCTCTGTGTAGGAGAACAGGTCATATGGAAAGACAGGCCAAGAGGAGATGACATTGCCTGTCCGTTTTCACCATCACCGTCAGCAATCTCCCTCACATCATTGATGTAAAAAAGAAGAAAGTAAGGCCCTAAAAGAATACACATGGCCACTGAGGGGTAATTTGATAGTCTTGTGGAAGAACATGCCTCTCAACCTCAGCAAGGCCAACTACACCTCTATTCCAGCACAGAGATCAAAGCTGGGTGCTGAAACACTGCCCTGTGATGTTTCTCCCGCAAGACTAGGGTCTGGACATTTATATGGAAGAAAACACTGAACAGGGGCAACAGGATTTTATGCGTCTTCTGCTGGGACTTTGAAAAAACTAAACTGATCTACATGCCGGGACTAATAATTAACGTGTGTGGTTAAGCCAGCCCTCTCCAGGGCCTACTTTGGCCCATGGTAGAGCCACTGGCAATCCTACTGAGTCTTTGCTTACCCCACAAATTAAATATGCTGCAGGGTGGCACCAAGGTGTGACTGGGTGGATATTATAAGTGCCCCCCCCATCGGCTTATAATATCTATTTAGTCTCCCCTGTTATTTGATATGGATGTTTTTCAATTTTATATAGGATGCTGTACAAACACAGCTCAGGGCCTCCCTTCCACCACACAGCCCCCTACCAGGCCCTCTGCATAGCCACTGCCTCTAGGAGTGGCTGGAGGCAGAGGCCATAAACTGGCTCCTTCGTGGAGACATTAGCCTGCTTCTTCTCCCTGAGTTATCTGATGCAACAGATCTGCCCCTGGCTTTTAGAGACAGTGGCCCAGCCTAAGGCAGTTCGAATTTAGGTTTCCTGTCACTTGCAACTGGAAAAGTCCTCATTAAGACACCCAGCCCTGGCCAGTGACTGACTAAGAAATTGTTATACACCCCTGATAAAGCTGATGAGACTAGAAATTTGGTGGATCTCCTGGGAACAGAAGCTGGACCCGAAACTGCCAGTAGGTACTACATGAAATGGGTGGACTGAGAATATAGCTAATGCTAAGAGTAGAGAAGAGCCAAGCCAGGAAGGGGGAGACAGAAAGTCCTCATTAATAAATGAGTTCTCTATCACTGACTCATTTGGACTAATTCATTTTAAAGTTCAATGAACATCAGTGAATTCCAAGCTCTTTGCGAAGAAGGAAAAGCGAAATGATAAGACAAAATAATCAATTCCTCAGAATTGTTCCTTTAGTATTAAAGGAGGAAGTGATCGTTCTGGGTAATCAGCCAATCAACTAGTCTTTATACTAATATATTTTGAAAATCTGTTATGTGCCAGTGAGGTACACCAAGTTTAAGACATGGTTCCTCACCTGTCCCACCTACCATGCTGTTGGGAAGAATGATTTTTAAATGAATGAACAGCAAAACCAAGAGTGACTAAGAGCTAATTATGTGACACAGACTATCAGTACTGCAGGAATCCAGACAGGATTGCTACTCCTCTCTGCAAACTGCAGCTGCTCCTCCACTTCTGATGGGGTGGTGCCCCCAATAAGCCCATCATAAGCTGAAAATTCCAAAAGTCAAAAATGCATTTAATGCAACTAATATACCAAACATGATAACTTAGCATAACCTACCTTAAATATGCTCAGAACACTCTCATTAGCCTGACATCTAATACAAAACTCATTTTATCATCAAGTGTTGAATAATTTAGGTAATTTATTGAATACTGCACTGAAGTGAAAAATAGAATGGTTGGATGTGTATCTTGTCTCACCACGGTAAAGCTGAAAACTGGTAAGTTGAACCATTGTATGTCAGGATCATCTCTAGTTGCTGGCAGGCTGAATTTGTCTTCACTAGTTCAACTTGAAATTCTTTTTTAAAAATTTTTTTTAACCATATCAAAGTTTTTACACAGAAATCTTTATTTCTAACTTCCCTTGAAAAAAATCAAAGACAGAGGTACATGTAGCAGTCAAGGCTAGGTTTTGCTGCTATAACAAACACAACCCCCACCCCACCAAACTCAGTGTCTTAACACAAGAAAAGTTACTTCTCGCCCACACAAGACAACTGTGGGTCTAGGTGATTCTCCAGGCCAACTGTCCTACAGGTGACAGCTCAGCATGGTACCTCTATATCAATAATGGCCACCATGGCAGGCACAGAGAGAATCAGAGACAGCCAAGCACCAGCATTTCATCCTTCCTCCTTGAGCGACTACACTTTAGCTTGCATTTCATTGGCCAAAGCAAGTCACATGGCCATTCTTAGTTTCAAAGAAGCAGGGAGGCTTGGTCCTTCCATGTACCACAGAAGAGAAGGGAACCAGGAATAATTAGTATCTGTCTCAGCAGGCACTCCCTTATGGCGATGATGGCTGGAACCCACAAGGAGCTTCTACCTTGAAATGGGACTTGTCCCACTTGGACACAGTCTCCACCCATTCTACTTTATTTATACAACCTGCCCGAACCCTGGGGGCATTTGATTTTGTAAGTCTTGATGTAAGCAAAGTCAATCTCAATAGCAGTCTTCCAGGTGTCCCTGAGGATCCATGGAATTGTCATCATTTTTTCAAAAACCAATGTTTGATCTGCTTCAAACAAAAAGAAAAACATGCCATAGTGAATTCCTAGGATGAAGGCAGGATGGTATCACGAAATCAAACAAGAAGTTGAGACAAGCCATTATATATTCTGTACACTATAAGACCTGTTTATGAGCATTTCTTCCTTCAGCTCTTCCATTGATCCAACACCTGCCACCAGGAGAAGAGCCCTCCACTCTCTTTCCTAGGGTGAGGGGAGTTCCATGGTAATGATTTGGGGGAGTTGTCTGGTTTTAAAGTTTTTAAAGTTTTTAAAAACTCAGATATATGTGAACATATGTACCTATAGATGTGGGGACATATAGATTCAAGGCTGAAGGATTTGAGAAGGAAATCTGTGAGTTGGAAAAATGAAGACTTCTCCTTCAATGACCACCAATGATAATTTTCTAAAACATGTCTAAAGGTTACAGTAAATCAGCACCTGTAGAAATGCAGCCATTACCAGGGAAAGTCCAGCAACTTCTCCTTAATCTCTTAACACAGTAAGGCTTTGGAGGGTGAAGAGATAGTAACTCCAGTTTAACTCCGGTTAAAATGCTGGGGCAAGGGAGTTAGGGAGAGGAGGAGCATGGTAGATGTATGCTCTTGTTGTTCTCAGCATTCCTTCTTTGGAGAACCCCTGCTTCCTCTCTTTCTCGTGGCTCTGATGGAGTATTGATCCTGGTGCCTTATCATACTGAGGGATGGGTGAGTGACCTGAGTGGCCAATTAGAGAAGTCCATTTCCAAGGCCACAAGTGATTGGTTCAGTGATGAGCACATACCCAAACAAGGCCAATCAGAGACTTCCCTGAGATTTGATCTGTGAATGTTAAGGAAGAGGGAAGTTCCTTTTCTTTAAAACACCAGTTTGAGGATGTAGTTTGTGATTGTCAATGACCATTTTTCCTGTCTAATGATAAATATCTGACCAAGAATGAAACTGAGACACAGAGGAAAAGAAATCAAGACAGGTCAAGAGAGAAATAGCCACGAGATCATTTGAGTCCCTGAATCTAACATGCCATGGGAACAGGCTGAATCAGTCTTTGACACACAGTGAGGGACTCAACACATCTCATTTCTCTTTCTTGCTAAGAAGTTTGGGTCAGGTTTTCTGACACTTGTCACCAAAAGAATGCTGAAGAATACATAAATAAAAGCTTATAAAGGAATGCTGAACTGATACCATGGAATTTTATTGGTTTCTATTCTTGCTTCATCCATCAAATGCCCCCTGACCTCTGAGAGATTAATACAGAGCTGCACGGAGCTGCCTTCCACAGCTCCAGGTTCAGTTAGGCAGACAGTGCCCTTTGAAAGTTTGCTAGGAGCCTGAACCCCCCTTACTAAGGAGGCAAAGGAAAAAGATGTCATTCCTGACATAAGAATAAGACTGGAGGCCCAGGAAGATGGATGAGATTCAAAGAAGTGGAGAAATGAAAACTTGAGTGATCTAGCAAATACATTCTGCTCCCAGAATATTAGGTTTCAAAACATGTACTGAAAACACGTGAAGAAGGGCAGGGTGTGGTGGCACACACCCCTGCAATCCCAGCGACTCGGGAGGCTGAGGCAAGAAACTCAAGGCCAATCTTAGCAACTCAGCAAGACTATATCTCAAAAGAAAAAATAAAAAGGGCCAGGATGCAGCTCAGTGGTAGAGCACCCCTGGGTTCAATCCACAGTACTGCAAGAAAACAACAAAATCCATAGGGAGAGGATCCACGTTGGAGTTGGCATTGTGTAAGTCATTCATATGTAGGTGGACCCTGAAGTTGACACTGGGATTGCAGATAGACTCACTAAACTCATCAAAATGGTGTTTGGGTCATATCAAATTTCAAATCATAGGTGATTAACAATACATGGTCAGCCGGGCGTGGTGGCGCACGCCTGTAATCCAAGCAACTTGGAAGGCTGAGTCAGGAGGATCACGAGTTCAAAGCCAGCCTCAGCAACTTAGTGAGGCCCTACGCAACTCAGTGAGACCCTGTCTCTAAATAAAATACAAAATAGGGCTGGGGATGTGGCTCAGTGGCCGAGTATCCCTGAGTTCAATCCCTGGTTCCAAAAAAAAAAAAAAAAAAAAAATACATGTTCAGCTAATGAACTAGAGAACAGAAGCTAGTCTAGGACTCAGTCTTAAGAGATGCTAATAATTAACGAAATGGGGAAAAAAGAAGTTACAAGACAAAGGATGCCCCAGAAGATCAAGAGAGGGAAGGCGTAGTTACAGACTCTCAAGGCTGCTCAAATCCCTCTCCCTGAACATCAGCTTCTCACCATCATGGGAGTCAAAATGTGTTGCCTCTATGGTCAAGTGCAACACAGAAATTTAAAAAAAAATGTTTTTTGAAGGGGAGATGAGTTCTGAGATGAGCTTGTTGTGTTTGCTTAGATCCAGAGGGTATGTTATAACTTTAGCAATTATAATCAAGAGGCCTCAAATTATTTTTCAATTAGGGAGTTTAATTTGAAAATGTAGACAGACCTCATACTAAGTGATGCTTCCACCTAGCACCCACACAAGGCCACTTCCTGAGGGATTGAGGACCTGGCTGCACCTTTTCCTTTCTGTTTAATCCTGGCCCCTCACTCCTAGAAATGTCACAATGGATTGATCAGAATCATCCATAAGAAATTTGGACCTTAGTTCCCTCATCTGTTAAATGGGGACATAAGGAATTAAATGATACTTATGAAGTCCTCTATCAATACCTCCCACATGCTAAGAACTCAATAAATGTGGCTTATTTATCATTGCCACCACCATCAGCATCATTATAACCATCAACATTATATTTCAATCTAACCAAACCCTGCTGCTGTGTGGTCCTCTCAGACCTGATAAACCCACAGTGATTTCTTCCTCCCCTGAACTTGAGTAGCTCTTCCCTTCCAACATCTAACCATATGCTATTTTAAATTTGCTTCTTATTTCATATGTGCATTGTCATAGCAATATGCTTGAAATTTCCTTTGAGGTACGAACAATATCTTAAATTTTTAAAAACTCCTATAAACGAACTCCTAGCATGTCCTGAGCTCATACTTGCACTCAATCGACATTTAAATAAATGATGGACAGGGATCAGAAAATCATTTCTATTCTTGATAATGTCAAAAGCAGTCTGGGCTCTTGGCACTTAAAGAATATTCATTGAGTAGATGCTGAGCAGAGATATAATTGTTGGTCGGACTTCACTTGGCACAAATTAGTAGAATATTAAGTGAGGAAAGGGCCATATTTTATCGACGAGGAAATTGAGGCCTAAATCAATGACACAGATCTAGCTGAACAAAAGTTATGGAGGGAGTAATTCTCAGGACTCTTTCTGCTATGTGTTTTAAAACAACCACCAATAAAAAGTTATTTCAGCAAATGTTTTTTGAAGGGGAAAAAAAAGTCCCCTAGGTTTTCTGCGCGAGGTGGCGTTTCCTCTTACACTCAACAGCCTTGGTGGTGTGGTGGAGAGTGGAGGGGGAAGGCGCTAGGGGGGCCAGAGACTGGCCCTTGTGGGGGACCGGGTGGGGGAGGGGTGGGATTGCCACTTCTAGGGAGGCTGTCCTGGCTCCAGGCAATCCCAGCCAGTGTTGACGCCTGCATTTCTAAGCACACTGCCCTCAATCAGCTGAAGTGTGCCTTCCAGAGAGCGCCATTATCCCAGCTCAGTCTCAAGTGGGGGGAGTCCCCCAGGCTGGGCTCAGAAACTCACCCCCAGAGACCAGAAATGGTCCCCACACTGGTTACCTGGGGAATCAGAAGGCAAAGATAAATTGTTTAGGTTTAGAACATAATGCTGTAAGAGGCTGGGCTGGCCTCAGGGATGGGCCGCAGAGGGAGGCCGCAAGCCCTCTGGAGGGAGGCCTGGGGACAAGGCCCTCTTTGGTAGCCCTGGCTGGTTTCACAGGCTCCCTTTCAGGTTTCCAGCCCACAGTTCCTCTGCCCTCCCACTAGTGTTTCTCTCTCTTAAACACACCTCCCTAATCCTCTCCTTCCTCCTGTTTAAAGCCTGCCTTTCCTTTCAAATACTTCCTCAAATGCCAACTTGTTATTTTTGTGCTCTGTCCTGCAAGATCTTTCCTCAAGAGCTCTGACTGAGAGTATATTTCAGACCACAAGGCCAGATTTTTTTTTAACTCTTGCTTTCATTCAGTTGTTCATTTATTCCACAAATATTTGATTATATAGATGTGCAGGGCTATTATCTGCAAAAAAAGAATGCACAGGATTGGCCCAGTGTTCAGGTAAATAAATGATTACTAACTAATAATTACAAGTCAAAAGGAGAATTAAAAGGTGTTACCAGTCAAGTAGAAAACCAGCTTTCCTCTATTTGTCAGAAATTCTTATCCAAATCAGTTTGATGAGCCAGTGTTAGCTACCAAGTGAAGCAGGCAGCTTTAGGAGCAAACTCCTACATTAACACACTTTCAAAATTGTCCTTTCTTGGGCTGGGATTGTAGCTCAGTAGCACAGCACTTGCCTAGCACATGTGAGGCATTGGGTTCAATCCTCAGCACCACATAAAAATGAATAAATAAGCCGGGCATGGTGGTGCATACCTGTAATCCCAGTAGCTCTGGAGGCTGACGCAGGAGGCTCCCAAGTTCAAAGCCAGCCTCAGCAATAGTGAGTTGCTAAGCAGCTCAGTGAGACTCTGTTTCTAAATAATATACAAAATAGGGGTGGGGATGCACCTCGAGTAGATTGCCCCTGAGTTCAAACCCTGGTACCAAAAATAAATAAATAAACAAGTAAATAAATAATAAAATGTATTGTGTCCATCTACAACTAAAATATATATATATATGTGTACATATATATATATATTTTTTTTTAATTTGTCCTTTCTTTTTGTGTCAGCTAAAATTCTTTGGAGAAACTTTCAAAGAATCAGTCAAGGTCAGCGAGCCACTCTGACTCATTCTTTTAGGCAACCTAGAATCAACTTGGCTCATTGTAATATTGAACTGAGCATGCCCAGAAGCCTTGCTTTCCATCATCTTTCCTTTTTGAACATATGATCTATGACCATGAACTGAGCATACCCAGGAATGCGCCCACCTGTACATGTGCTTTCCTATTTGAACATGCATAGGTTTCCCCAAGAAAATCCCCATGCTTCTTTTTTCAGGGAGAGCAGGATCTTGCAGTAAGCCCCTGGGCTCTAATTATTTGCTGTGAATAATGAATCTTCCTCCATTCTTTCATCTCCTGGTTTTGCCTTGTGGCTTTGCATTCTCCAAGATGCAAACCAATGTGTTCAGTTATACCAGGACTATCCTACTCACTCACACAGAAGTAGGTATCCTTAAAGAGCCTTCCTGGGGACTTGATTGCAGGTGGTGGAGCCTCTCTCTCTGTTTGCTTCTTCCCACAGGTCAGTTTCAGTGCTGCCTCTGCTGCCCTGCCGTGATTCTCCTGGATGCATCCAGCCATATTGGTGTTTCAGGTTGTCATTTGTGGCCAAATATGTGGTTTTAACTAATTACCTGGTCTTTTAAGATAAGTGCATCATGCAAGGCAGTAGAGCATCGTGGCAAAGGTGTGGACTCTGGAACCAAACTGCCTTTATTCACATCCTCTGATGCGTACTAGGTTTGTGACCTTGGGTAAATTACTTAACCTCTCTGTATGCAATTTCATCATCATTTACAGGGTGTGTGTGATAATGTCCAACCCACAGGAGTATAAGATTTAATAAACTATTGCCCACTTGAACCGCCACTTATCACATAATAAGGACTCAGAGAGGCAGCTCTTGGATGCTATATTTGAACCTCTCCCGGCAAGGCGTCTTACCTTGGCTCCTAGAACCCAGCCTGGGTCAGAGCCTCAGGTTGCTGCCAGCCTGGGAGGAGAGTTTGGAATGTTTTTCAAAGGGACCAGCTGCTGGCAACAATAAAGAGAGCTTGGGAGCTAGACAGAGCATAGCCCTGAAGTCAGCTGGATGTGCAGCATGTAGATCTTAATCCTCCAATACCAGGGGCCACTTCAACTGTCCATTGCTCAAATAATGAGAAGGGAGCCCCAGGGGTCTCATGGTAAGCAGGGCTCACCTACATTGACTTTTTATGTAAGTCCAAAGATCATCTCCATTCTTTCATGGTAGAGGATAATATTCATAAAATCATGGAATTTGAACTAAACTTGACCTTAGAAAGTCCGTATTACAGCCCCTTAATTTTCTTTTTCTTTCTTTTTTGGTACTACTAAGGATTGAACCTAATAGTACTCTGCCACTGAGCTATATCCCCAGCCCCCTTTTTGTTTGTTTGTTTGGTTTTGAGTTTTTTTGTTTTTGTTTTTGTTTTTTTTTTGATACTGGGGATTGAACCCAGGGGCACTCAACCACTGAGCCACATCCCCAGCCCTATTTTGTATTTTATTTAGAGACAGGGTCTCACTGAGTTGCTTAGCGCCTCACCATTGCTGAGGTTGGCTTTGAACTCAAGATTCTCCTGCCTCAGCCTCTCCAGCCATGGGACTATAGGCATGCGCCACCACACCCGGCCCCCAGCCCTTCTTGATTTTTATTTTGAGAAAGGATCTTTCTAAGTCTACAAGGCTGTCCTCAAGCTTGTGATCCTCCTGTCCCAAGTCTCTCAAATGGCTGGGATTACAGGTATGCAGTACCACCCAACCCCTTAATTTTTTATCTCAGGAGACTGATACCCAGAAAAGTTGTGTGACGTGGGCAGTTTGGGGTTGGGGTGAGAGTATCAGTTATAACTACTAGACTTGCAAATCCTTCTCTACTCCACAACTCATTATCCTCCTTGGTAGGTAGTAATTCCTCCACATTGGTCACCATTGAGGAGGTGACCACACACAGATGGACCTCACCCAGGGCCCACACAGAGCTGGGTGGGCACTCTTTGAGGGCATTCCCAGTGTCATAGGACTGCTTGGTAATCCCTTTCTGTACCTTCCTCACTAGGTCACCAAGCAAAGTAAGCAAAGAAGCAAAAGAAAGACTATGAAGATAGAAATACCATGTGATTGCTCTGGGTTCTCTGTGTTAACCATCCATTAAGATCCGCTGAACCCATTTGGGAAGCTGGCCAGGGTACTGGGAGCTAAGGGTTAATGTCCATGTGTAAAAAGTTAGTTTCTGGTCCTAGATGTTTCTCAGTGGGAACTGAGTCCCTCAAAGAAGACAGTGCTATCCCAGGCAGAGTGCTGAGCAAGCATGGTCTCCAGGAAAGCTCCCTGACAGAGTTTTATCACCCAACGCCAATTCTCCCTTTGTAGTCCTAAAGCATCCAGGTAAAGTGCATGGTGGCTGGAGCTTGGCTCTCAGCCTCCTCTGAGAGCAACTGGAGGCCTGAGTCCACAAATGTTACCACGGGGCAGCCGCTCAGCACATCCAGCCTGACAGCTACACCCTGGCCCTGGGGGAGACTCCCTGCTTCAGAACCGCAGCCAAGTACCATCAAGGCACAGATCCAGCCATGGTGCCATCCAGAGATGAGCCAAGGCCCAGAGTCAGAAGAAGTCAGCCAGGGGCTCTTTAATAGACTATGGTAAAGTAGGACTCACAATAAAATGAACCACTGGAAAATTCAAAGCTCGTTTATGGGTGGAAGAAGCCAGACTGTTTCTTCCATGCTTGGTTTTCAAGATCAGGAAAGCTCCTCCTTAGGCCTCCCCCCACAGCTCAATGATCAGAACAGAATCACATGCCCACCTCTAGACCAATCCCTGGCCCAGGGAGCTAGGGAAGCTGGGTCCCTGAATTGAATGAATTGAGGCTCTGCACTGGGGAAAGGAAAGGGGAAGGTGGCCTTTCGTGAAGCAGCCAGTGTGATCCCTGCCCCATGACATGCACAACCACAAAGGGAGAGCACATTGAATGTAATGGACAAGGCTTTGGAGCCAGACAGTTGGTCCAATCTGTGCCTCTTACCAGCTGAAACCCTGGAGTGGGACTCAGACTCAGAGCCTCCAATTCATCTCAGGGACTGTTACACAGCTTGAAGACGCTAAATCAGTGGTTCTGCAAGACCTTTGCAGACTTTACCGTTCCATTCTAGGGCATCCCCTACTACAGCACCCAAGGGCAGCTGCCATGGTCAGGAGATGGGAAGATGACCCTCAGACTGAGCACCAATCTTGATCTAATCTAACCCAGAGCTCTCTTCCCTGGAGTGACATCAGAAACAGAACAGAGATTGGCTGTTAAAGAAAGGATGGGGTCTGGGGCATCTGCAAGGTCACTCAGGCCAATGAGACTCAGGCACACCACTGTCTTTCCATGGGTCTGTGGGAATGGTCTCATCAAGAGCATTTTCTCTCAGCTTCAGAGCATGCGTGGACTTGAACGCTCTGGTTGTGAAAAGATCTTTGACTTCCACTCCGTATGAAAGAAATCACTCTGTCAGGCATCTGATGGTCCAGCCCACGTTAAGGGTTGCCATGGCCAAAGATAATGACCGCCAATCCAGTGGAATCAGCTTTTTATAAAATTCACTTTTAAAATAATAGTTACTGTGGAGTGAGCTCTTACTACATGCCAAACACTGTGCTTAATGCTTTAGATATATTAATTCTTTAAATCCAGAAAATCATGATATAGGCATTGCAATGCCCATTTTACAGATAAGGAAACCAAGGCACAGAATGCTTAGCTAGCTTGCCAATGGTCACAGCTAGTTAGCGGACAGAGCCAGGACTCAAATCCAGAAAGTCTAGCTCCAAAGCTCATGCTCCTAACCATTCGGTAGAGTGATTTTGGTTGTTTGTTTTTATTTTCAATTGACTATTTGGGGGGCAATTTTAGGTTTATAGCAAAATCAGATGGAAGATAGAGATGTCCCATACGCCCCTTGTCTCCCCACAGTAGCACATTTGTCACAGTGGATGAAACTACAGTGACTCACCATTATCACTCCAAGTCCATAATTGCCATTCTGGGTTCACCTTTTTTTTTTTTTTTAAACTGGGGATTAAACCCAGGGATGCTTAATCACTGAGCCACATCCACAGCCCTTTTTAAAAAATATTTTTTATTTAGAGTCAGGGTCTTGCTAAGTTGCTTAGAGCCTTGCTAAGTTGCTGAGGTTGGCTTTGAACTCACGATCTTCCTGCCTCAGCCTCCCAAGCCGCTGGGCTAGAGTTCACTTCTGATGTCGCATTCTACAGATTTGGACAAGTGTGTACTGAGAGGTATCCCTATTGTAGCATCATACAGAACAGTTTCACTGCCGAAGACTCCTCTCTCATTTGCCCATTCATCCTTTTCTCCCTCCACCCTCTGGCAGTCTCTGATCCTGCTGTCTGCACAGTTGTGTCTCTTCGAGGACATCGGCTAGAATCACTCACAGTGTAGCCCTTGCACCCTGGCTCTGTCTCTTCATAATGTGCACATAAGGCTCCTCCATGTCTTTCCATGGCTCATAGCGTGTTTCTTTTCATCACTGAGTGGAAGTTCATTGCCTGGTGTACCACAACTTCTTATTTCCTCACCTGCAAAAGGACATCTTGAACGCTTTGAATTGTAGCAATTATGAATATAGTTGCTATAAACATCCATGTGCGGGTTTTTATGTAGTCATAAGTTTTCAACTCCTTTGAGTAAATACATAGGAATGTGGCTGCTGGGTCATATGGTAAGAATATGTTTAGTTTTACAAGAAACTGCCAAACTATTTCAAAGTGGCTCCACCGTTTTGCATACCCCCAGCAATGACCCAGCCTTCCCGTTGCTCCATGTCCCCGCCAGCACTCGATGTTGTCAGTGTTCTGTATTTGGACCATTCTAGTGGGTATCTAATGATATCTTATTATCATTTTAATTTGTTTCTCTGATGACATGCAATGCTGAGCATCTTTACATGTGCCTATTACATGCCACTGCATATCTTTTTGGTAAGCTTGTCCAATCAGGTATTTTGTCCATTCTTTAATCAGGTTGGTTGTTTTCTCTTATTGTTGAGTTTTGCAGTACAACATTTTTAAGGGTACACTTATGGATTCATAAAGTGTGGGTGGAGGGACCAGAGATGGGCAGGGGCAAAGCTGAAACCAAACCCCATGAGTTCTGCACCCTTCACCACAGTGTGGGCCATCAGACCATTTCCTCTGTGAGCAGTTAGCTCCCAAGGATGAGGGTCACACCTGACCATCTACTTGTCCTTCCCCACATGGTGCCTGGCATATCTCTGGGTTGGGGGAGGAAAGAGTGACCTTCCTTTGGCATCTATGCACCTTTCCAGAGCAGCACCTTTAACCTGTGCTCTGATCTGGAAGAGAGGGAGAGAGAAGAGAATTCACGTTCCATGTCTTCCCTGATGCAATGGCGGGGACAGAGTCCGGGTCAGAATGTCATTTCTGGGGCAGGGTTGTGGCTCAGTGGTAGAGCCCTTGCCTAGGATGGGTGAGGCACATCCTCAGCAGCACATAAAAATTCTCAGCAGCACATAAAATAAATAAATAAACAAAACAAAGTTGTTGCGTTCATCTACTACTAAAATTTTTTTTTAAATGAATGTCATTTCTAACCGTGGGTATGCATCAGCATTGTAGGAGGGCTCATTAACAACTAGATGGCAAGGCCCTGTCCCGGGCAGTGTGCTGTTTGTGTGGCATACACCAGGTCCTGGGCTAAGCCCTTCCTGCACATTCTGCCACTGAATCCTTCCTCATGTGACTCTGTGATGTGGGCCTTGTCATCATCTTTACTCTACAAATGAGGAAGCTGGGGTTCAAGAAGGTGAAGGCACTCACCCAAGGTCACACAGCCGGTATATGCTAGAGACAGGTGGAAAGAAAAGCAATCTACTGGCTTTCTGAGTTGTTGGTTGGTTTTTCTCCTGCACACGAGGGTGCGTGTGCACACATAGTGAAGTCTGTACACTCGCGCTTGTGCAAACCTACATTGCAAGTCCCAGGAAGCCAGATCTAAGTGTCAGGAGTGTCATTACCCCAGAAGGCTGCCACAGGAACTCCCTTCCCTCCGTTCTCACAGCTGCAGGGGCCCTGAGAACTCTCTCAAGGGCATCAGAACCCACCAGCTCCACCAAAAAGCAGAGATGAGGGGCACTGGTACTTTTCTTCTGATTTGCATACCATTCAAAGACAGCCCTCACTCTTCTTTTATTTTAAATAGTTAAGTGAATTTTTATTGACAAAAAAAACCCACGCAAACCAAAATATATATATATATATTCAGTTTTTTCTGAGAGGTCTCACCATGTTGCCCAGGCTGGTCTCAAACTCCTGAGCTTAAGCGATTCTCCTGCCTCAGCCTCCCCAGTAGCTGAGACTTCAGGCATGCCACCCCACGCACCCTTGAAAAGTGCACAAAGCTCAAGTGTACAGCTTTGTGAATTCTCACAAAGTGAAAATATCTGGCGTCTTAGTCTATTCAGGCTGTTATAACAGAATACCATAGACAGTATTCTGAAAAACAACAGGATTTTTTCTCTCCCAGTGTTGGAAGCTGGGAAGTCCAAAGTCAAGGTGCCAGAAGATTCAGTGTTCTGATGAGGGCCGCTTTGTGGGTCATAGATGCCTTCTCAATACACCTCTGCATCTCTTTTACACAGGCACTAATATTCATGAGGGCTCTGCTCCGTGACTAATAACCTACCAAAGGTCCCACCTCCCGTCACCACTGAAGGGAGGTTAGGATTTCAACATGTGAATTTGGCAGGGGACACAAATATTTTGCACTACACCTGGTAACCTTCTCCATTTATTTTTGGTAATGGTCTTATCACCATAATAGTGGGGCATCTTGGGGCATCTCCAGTTATCTTAAGAAGTTCCACTGCTGCTGGGCTTGGTGGCGCATGCCTAATCCCAGCGACTCAGAAGGCTGAGGCAGGAGGATCCCAAGTTCAAAGCCAGCCTCAGCAAAAACAAGGCCCTAAAAGCAAGGCCCTAAGCAATTCAGTGAGACTTTGTCTCTACATAAAATGCAATATAGGGCTGGGGATGTGGTTCAGTGGTGGCGTGCCCCTGAGTTTAATCCCAGTTCCACTGCAGACTTAAGCACACAGTTTTTAAATTGAATTTTCTAACATGACAAATGTCCTTTTACAAAGGAGGTAGTGCAAAACCAAAAGAAAAAAAAAAAAAAAAACAAGCAACAATAACCACAAAAAGCAATAGAGCATCACAAGTCTAGAGAGGATGGAGAACCACTGTGTTGCTATTTTAAATAAAATGTGAGCTTATTAGGAAGCAGGCTGATATTTGTTCCAGATCATTAAATCCTGGAAGGGGTGCCTCTTTGCAGATCATTTTTCTCCCCAGGGCATTCAGCGCACAGGGGGCAGTAAATGGCCGGGCCTCTCTCTCTCGGGCCACCTTTGTATTTCCTATGTTGAGTTTATACATCACACAGTGTCTTCAGGGGTCAGACCGGGGGGTGGTGGGCTCACAGTTCCAGCACAGGCTCAACCACAAGACAACCTGGGCTCCAATCCAGGTTCTACCACAGCCCAGCTCAGCAACACTGGGCGAGCCACTAACTTCCTTGAACATCAGTGCCCTCACGTGTAAAATGAGTCCTCGTCTGGACATGATGTGATCGTAGTGGAGGGAAATAGGGCTGGCAAAGTGCTTATGGCCACGCCTGGTGTGCTGATGAACTGCTCTGTCGTGGTCATCAGGACTCCTATGTGCTATTTGCCAGGAAATATGCAGGAAAAGAGATCGATCAATGCAGATCCAGCATCATCCCCAGGAGGGAGACAGCAAAGGGGAATCCAGGGGGTCCTCCTGCAGACAGTGCTGTTTATTTCCTGCCTTCGGGTCTGACTCAGATGGCACTGAAGCATCCAGGGGCAGGTTTCTTCCTGCAGGTCAGCAAAGAGACTTCTGCGCTGAGCCAGGGATAAAAATATTGATTTGTGAATGGAATCCTGGAAGCCCAAGGTGTCAAAGCCAGCAATGCGGTGCCTTCATCTAGAAGGTGTTTCTACCCAGCCTCCTCAGCTCCGTCAGCCAGGAAGTTGTCACTTTCCTTCAGAAACGCCTGATCAACGGGAGGCTGGCTCCAGGAGAGGTTGCCATGACAACCTGGTAGCATCAGAAGCACCACCACACACTCAGACCTGTCTTGTAGGGAGCCTGGCTCCCTGAGCTGCAGAAGTTGGGGTCCCCAGGACAGGAGGGAGCCTGAGGTCCTGGCTAGTCTCCTCTCCATGCAGCACTGAGAGCTCACGGCTTTCCCAGAAGCCTTATTAGACTGTGCTTGAGGGGGATGATAATTGTCCTCCCAAAATAGCTCGCTGGAAATGATCAGCCTTGGGGCTCCTGGGAATCAGGCAGGAAGCTAACCTTGGTCTCCTCAAAACACCAGGGAAAAGGGGCCCTCAGCAAACTTAACGCTTTCATTCCACTCCTTTCTCTCCTGCCCCTGCCCTGCCTTGGGGTGTGGCCCCCCCAGGACTGGTCTATCACCGCCCCCATCCTGATGTTCTAAGCAGAGGTGGAAGGGAGTAGACTCCCCAGGATCTTTCCATTCTGATGAAGACTTGAAAATTGAAACATATTCAGGCTCCTTGATTTTTAGGGATAAATCCCCTAATGCGGGACCTTCTCAGGTCTCAGAGTGGGGGCTGAGGGTGTAGCCTCGGAAGCAGGAGGGAGATGACTCAGGGAAGAGGTGAGAAATGCTCTCACCAAGAAGACTACAGTTCAGGTTTAAAGTCCCATGGGTCTGGGGTGGATCCCCCACCCTTCCTCGTGTGACCTTGGGGGAACCTCAGTTCTCACGTTCATAAAGGGGGGTCACATCGTCTAACTCACAGGGCTGTTGACACAGTTGGGTGCGAGGTCTCAGGCTGGGGTGGATGAGCTGAGGAAGTGGGTACAGCCCCAGCCAAAGACCCGGATCATCACTGCCTGGCCTGGGGACTGGGAGGAACATGGCTAAGGGAGAAGAAGGCAGCAGACAGAGGACTTGCTTTCCAGCAGGACACTGACTCTCTGGGCTCCGGTGGTCCGCTGGCGCTCCCACTAGAGTGACTGGCTCTCCTAAACCAGCGACAGCGGATGTTGAGGTAGGAGAACTCGGTCCACCTAGCAAGGTCTAAACTGCAGCCAGCTCCAGAGCCACTCTTCGCCACTCCAGGGGAACTTGGCTGGGTGACTGGGGCCATTCGCTGAGGCCTGAGCTCAGCTGCTTCATCCCGACAGTGAGGATGATTCTACCTGGACCGAGGTTAAGTGTTTCATGCACTGAAGCAGCTGGTACAATAGCCAGGGATGCTTAGAGGCTCAGCAAACAACTTCCTTCTTTGACGAGTCAAAGAGATTCTCCCACTGTTCTTTCTCCCCACACCCCTTCTGGCAACCAAGAGATTTTTTCGGGCATGCAGTCAGTTGCAAATAACAGAAAATCCATCTAATCATGGTCGAATTAGGTGTTCATTTTCCTTATATAAGGACAAGTCTAGAGATAAAGAGCTGCTGGTTATTGTGTGGTGGCTCAGCCAATGTCCAAATGGCTGTCTGTTTGATTCTGTTGGCCTTTCCCACGTGGTTAAAAGATGGCTACTGCAACTCCAACCATCACAGCTCAATTCCAGGCAGGAAGAAGAAAAGAAAGGAGAGCACCTTTTAATAGTCCTGTAAAATAGTAAAAACAACTTTAGTTGCTTTTATAATAAAGGAAAAATTTTCTTAGGAGCTCCCAACAGATGCCTCATTGGCATGGTGATGTCACTTCTAATTGCCAGGAAAGCCAAGAAAGCAAACGTTGCCATTTTCCAGGCCATAGTGAGATAGGCAAAGGAGAAAGAGCCTGGAGGGGGTGGTCCAGAAAGCCATACCACAGGTCAGCCACAGCTGTGCATCAGGTGAAATGAGGGGTTTTATGCATTTATTCAGTTAGCAAGTATTGAGTGCCTACTGTGGACTGGGCGCATTGATGGTGCTCTGGGGTGGTGAGTGCTTGACAGGCCTGGCAAGGCTGTGGTGGGAGGGATAAAGATGCCTCTTGGACGGGTGCTGGCAACCACCACGAGTAAGCGGGGCCCAGGGTGGGGTGGGGGCGAGCAGGCTATCCCGGGCCAGGCAGACGGAACAGCAGCTCAGATCCTGGTGTCAAGGAGATGGGGCAGGCACTCAGGAAGCAAAGCAGTTCCCTGAGGCCGCAGCAGTGCATCCAAACAAGAAAGCATCCAGCACACGCTGTGAGTGCATTCCACTGCCAGTCCCTTCCCACAGAGGAGCCCCACCAGCAGCTCTTGCTTTTGCCAGCTGGGAATTGACCCCGGGGCCCTGACATGCTGGGCAGGAGCTCCAGCACAGAGTTACGCCTGCAGCCTTTTTTCGAGACAGGGTCTGGCCACATTGCCCCGGCTGGCCTCAACCTGGAGATCCTCCTGCCTCAGCTTGCCACGCCCAGCTCCGGCAGCTCTGAACACAGAGGCTGCAGAAGCAGAAAGGCCGGGGGAGCAGACGGGTGGCTTCTGTGGCCAACCTCAGCTGCCTGCCCCACACGGTTCTCAGGCTGGGCCCCTCCAGCCCTTGCTCCTCGCTCCTCTCTCCTACCCCCTCCAGTCTCAGTTCTGGTGACATCCCAAGGGAGACCTTTGCTGACCAACACAGACCATGACATTTAGCAGCTTGTGGATGCTCCAGGCAACAGGGACATCCACTTGGCAGCTGTTACCACAGTTGTAATTTAGCATCTATTTGTGTAGATATTTTTAAAAATAATGGCTCCCTCCCAGTAAACCGTAAACTGTAGGAGGGCAGGGCCCAGGCTGGCGTGGCCCACTGCTGCAGCCCCGCCACCTAGCTTTGGGCCTGGTACATAATAGGAGTTCAATAAATACCAAGAGTTAGGCCCAATCACACTGACAGTAGTTGGCATCTTGGCCCCATCAAAGGGCAACTAATACGATTTGTTCAACATTCATTGAATGAATGGATGAGTCCCATCGTCCCTGCGTGATGTTCACTGCAGCCTGAAGTTCAGCATGAGGAGGGGCCTGTCAAAAAGGTAGATTTTTCTGAAACTGTAAAGGACTGGGCAACTGGTTCCTGGTCATAGTCTAGGGTGAGCAATGCCCCTGACATTGCAGTACGTGTTTGGAGCCCCGACAGCGGGTGCACCACTGGAGCCCCTGGGCATCTTGTTAGCAGGCAGATCCTCTCGGGCAGGTCTGGGGTGGGGCCTGAGATGCTGCTTTTCTAAGCAGCTTCCAGGTGATGCTGATGGGGAGCCAGGCAGAGGGAGGGAGGCCAAGATGCAGACTTGGAGCTGGTTGGCAAAGGTCTTCGGGTTCGCACTGAGGGTGGGAATGAAAGGGGACAGGACTAGGGCTCCTCTCTCTTTTCTTTCAAGATTCAGAAATTCATTGGAAAAGAGATGGGATTCAGGTCATTACCATGGCACCACTGTGCGGGGAAGATGCCGAGGCGCTGTCATGTAGATCACCGAAACCTAGTCCTCCACGTGCCAAAACTGCTTTTCTGGGTTTTGTTTTTGGTGGAAATGTTTGTAATATTTTAAAATACTGTCTTGCTTCTTACAGAGAGTACATTGGACAGAACCTGACTCTAGTTTCTTCCTCCTCCTCCTCCTCCTCCTCCTCCTCCTCCTCCTCCTTCCTCTTCCCTTTTTTTAAAAAAATTGCTGGTGAGCTGGATGAGGTGGTGCACACCTATAATTCCGGGAACTTGGGAGGCTGAGGCAGGAGGACCACGAGTTCAAAGCCAGCAACTTAATGAGGACCTAAGCAACTCAGTGAGATGCTGTCTCTAAATAAAATAAAGACAATGGATTGAGACACACATCCTTACCCCGTGTCCATGTATGCTTATACACCGGTGTGACTCTACTTTGTGTGCAACCAGAGAAATGAAGGTTGTGCCCCATTTGTGTACAATGAATCAAAAAATAATAATAATAAACATAATGATATACTTTTTCATCCCAGTAAAATTAAAGACTCTGAGGAAATAATGAGAGAATTTTAAGCTTTCTTAAGAAAAATGTGTACCTAACAGGATAGGTACACATTGATACCTAACAGGATATTTTAATGTAAAAACTTTATGTTTGTACTTTCTTTACCAAACTTCTATGATGGAAATACAGATAAAGTAAGTTTTCAATATGTTAGTCTTTTGTCAGTGTATAAACATCAGAAGTGATATCTTTGAAATCAAATATGCTTATTTAATAAGACTATAATGTACTTTGGAGGTATAAAATGAAGTGTAGAAAAGTCTAGATGGATGGAGAGGTCACATGGCACAGAGCTGGTGTGTGTAAAACAGTCTACACGGCGATTTATGAACACTCATATGCTTTCGATATTCAAATATTGGCAAAGTATTATATGACATTGTTGATCCTGTTTTACCATATTTTAGGAAATGTCTTTTTAAACTACCATAATTTGGAACCATGAAATTTGTTGATAATATTTAATACAGTTAAGTTATGCAAACAATTATATCTTATTATGGAAATGTTTAACTTTACAGAGAGGTGTTTTATGAGAAATCTGATATAAAAGGATAATGCTAAAAAAAAAAGGCTGGGGATGTGGCTGAGTTATTAAGCACCCCTGGATTCAATCCATACCAAAATATAAAAAATTAAAATAAAAAATTGTTGGTGAACCATTTGACCCAGCTATCCCACTCCTTGGCCTATATCCAAAGGACTTAAAATCAGATTACTACAGTGATGCAGCCACATCAATGTTTATAGCAGCTCAATTCACTATAACTAGATTGTGGAACCAACCTAGATGCCCTTCAATAGATGAATGGATAAAAAAAACTGTGGTATATATATACAGATGGAATATTATTCAGCCATAAAGAATAATAAAATTATGACATTTGCAGGTAAATGGATGGAGTTGGAGAGTATCATGTTAAGTGAAATAAGCCAATCCCAAAAACCAAAGGCCAAATGATTTCTCTGATGAGTGGTTGATGACACATAATGGGGGTGGGGGGAGGTAAGGGAAGAAGGGAGAAAGGATGGATTGTATAGAGGAAAATTAGGGGTGGGGAGGGCGTGGGGAAGGAAAGATAATAGAACGAGACAAACAGCATTACCCTAGGTATATATATATGAATACACAAATTGTATGATTCTACTTTGTGTACAACCAGAAAAACAATAGTTGTACTCCATTTGTGTACAATGAACCAAAATTTAAAAACAAAAAATTGTTGGTGAAATATAACCTATACATGAATAAACCACAGACATACAGTTTAAAGCCACCAACAGCCCTGCCACCCAGTTAAGAAAAGGAGTATCATAACTATACCTTACAAGCCCCATTCTTCCCCAAAACATTCAGCTATCATTCCCTTGATTTTTTTTATTGTTTACTGCATATAAATGTAGCCTCCCAACTACGATGAGTTTTGCCTATTCTTGAACTTCACATACATGGAATCCTGTTTATGTTTTTTTCTTGTGATTAGTTCCTTTTGTCAAACATTATGTTTTCAGATTCATCTATTTTGCTGTGCGTGGCTTTAACATGTCATTTTCTCTGCTGGATAATATTCCACTATAGACAATACCACAGTGCATTCATCCACTCTGCTGCTGGATGGACACCTGGGGGATTTGGGATACTATTTCAAACAGTACTGCCATGAATTTTCAGGAACATGTCTCATATGTCCATCGCAAGAGTTTCTCTCTGCACACATTTAGGTGCTTAACTGCGGGGTCAAGGTCTCTGCATGTGCTCAGCCCTGCAAAGAGCTGCCAGATGAGCTTCCCACGTGGTCATCCCCTTACAGTGATAGGGCTTCCACACGTCCACCCACACTGGGCACTGTCCACCAGTTCCTTTGTCCTGCCCTTCCACGACTCCATTTTTGAGCTGAGCTGCTGCAGTTATTGCCATTGCACTGAATGGACTCCAGTGCTGGGCTCTCCTGTCTGCTTGTTATTCTAGTATCTTCTGTGGCTTTAGTAAAACTATCAACCATCTCCCGTTCCTGGCAGAGTTCAGGTCCACACCCTCCCGAGGTGCTCTTTCAACCTGCTGTGGAACGGGAGGTCCCTCGGCCAGCTTCGCCCTTGAACTCTGCCCTCCACAGAGCATGAGCAGGCTCTGAAGGGGGTCGACAGGCTTGCCTCCAAGTCGTAGGTAAACTCGGCTATGAATTCTGTGACTTTTTTGGCTGTGAACCATCTGTCTTTGTTTTGTCTTGCTCTGAGGGCCATTCTTGGTTGTTCATTTGGTTTGGGGTTTTGTTGATATTTTGTCTCTTTCCCTGGTTCCTGAAGTTGTTCCAAACAGCTGAGGTTGCTGGATAAATCACTACCCTTTGAATACACTAAATTTTGTATTAATGAAATTAAATCTGCATTTAATTTGGGTTGCTAGTAGCCGCCCCCTGGTAGTATGGTTTCCATTAGAGAGTGGCATGTACCCCATGACAAGTGACACTGAGTGTCCCAAAGAATCCAGTTCTGCTCCTGACACAAGCACATTTAGAAACAAGCATGTTAGAAATTCCAGTCTTTAAATGAAATTCATGCCTCACATCAAGAGTGAGCTAACAGATGATCCAGTGGACTAATTTGATGGTAAAGTCAATTATTTTGATGAACTTACTATTAAAAGGTATTTTTGTCAGGGGCTAAGACTATGCATTAGTGACCAACTCTGGCAGATAGAGGCCACAAAAAAATGCATTAACTGGATTTTGGATAACTTGGAATCATCAGGTTGAGGCCAAGCAACCAACAATAGTACCCAAATCCCACCATGGCCACCTAGCACTGGGCACTTCCTCTGGCCTAATCTGCACTCCTGGCGCTGGACACTGGATGCAAAGACTTACCCTCAGGAACTTTCCACAGGGCTGTCTTCCCTTGGAGAACCTGATCTGGCTGAACAGGTCGCACGTCCTGAATCTCCCTGCAGGGTAGGCTGGAAAGACACACGCGTTCATCAGGCTTGGGTTCTACACTGTGTGATAGAAAACTCAAAATATTTATGGTATAAACAAAATAAAAACAAATTTTTCTCTGTGTAAACAAGTTTGAAGGCCGACCATGCAAGGTGGCTTCTCCGAGTCTGCCCTGGCACGCTGCCTTCTGAACCAATGTGGCTGCTGGTTCATCTGCCATCAAGTTCACCTTCCAGCCACCAGGAAACAGAAAGGGGGAAGGAGGGTGACCTTTCAACCCTTTACACCAGCTTCTTGGAAATTGCCACACTGCTTACCTCTCAGTAGTTCATACTCGGTCACTTGGCCACCATCTAGCTAAAAACGGGTCTGGAGAATGGAGTCTTGGATCCAAGTAGCTGGGTGTCCAGCTAAAAATTGGAGGTTCTCTTGCTGAAGAAGAAAAGGAGGATGAGCCGGGCATGGTGGTGCATGCCTGTAATCCCAGCACTTGGGAGGCTGAGGCAGGAGGATCGAGAGTTCAAAGCCAGCCTCAGCAACTTAGCGAGTTCCTAAGCAACTCAGTGAGACCCTGTCTCTAAATAAAATACAAAACAGGGCTGGGGATGTGGCTCAGTGGTGGAGTGGCCCTGGGTTCAAACCCCAGTACCAAAAAAAAAAGAAGAAAGGGAAGATGAATGTCACAGGGGAGGCCACCGGTGGTGTCTGCCACAGCAAGTTCTTGGTACTTTTGTCTTTGGAAGTCGGATGTGAGCTCCACTCTCTACCATGGCTCAGAAAGGCGTGGGTGTTGGGGTGGAATATTCTCGACTATCCCACAGCTAAAGGGTTCAGAAGCTCCATGCTACAGTTGGATCCTAAATGTTCCCCAGAGGCCATGCCAAATGCATGGTCACCATCCTGTGGCACTATTGGGAGGTGGTGGAACCTTTAGGGGGTGGGACCTGGTGCAAGTTAGTTCACTCGGGATGTGTCATTGAAGGGGACATGGGGATCCTGGTCCCTTCCTCTCTCTGTTTGCTTTCTGGCTGTCATAACGTGAACAACTTTGCTCTACCACATACTATGATGTCCTACCTCACCACAGGCCCCAAAGCAATGGAGCCAACCAGCCATGGACTGACACTTCTGAAACCATGAGCCAAAATAAACCTTTCCTCTTTATAAGTTGATTTTTCTCAGGCATTTCACCACAGTGACAGACAGCTGACTAAAATACTAGACAATCAAAAAGAATTAAGAGAGAATACCCAATGGCCATGCCACCATTGGGTGTATGCCCTTACTATAGCCGTGATTGGCTATTACCTGTTTCACATAGTTGGGGAACCTTTGAATGAAGGCATTCAACAGAGAAAGCCAGGACATGGAGCAAAGAAATCAGGAGACCCAGTTGAAAATAGAGATATCTGCAACATACAAATCATTTGGTCACAGGTTTGTGGAACCAGGGCAAGAATTCAAATAAGGACCAACAGACCACATACCTAGATGCTGACAAGCTAACAAACTATAAACCAAAAGTTCTCACTCTCCTACCAATGAGCTTTCATCACCTGGAAAGCCAAACGTGAATTTAGAATTCTTGATTTCTCATATGGAAACTCAGGGTGTGCTCAGGGTCTGTCCCCCTTCATTCCTACCCTCAGCCAAGTGCCTCCCCAAATCCATTTGCAGGACACCAACCTGCATCTCCATGTTCTGCCCCCTGCCCTGCAGGCTGCCATCCTGCCCAGGCAATCTTGAATCCAGGGTTCATGGGAACAGTCCCATGTGAACTCTGGATCCCTAAGTCCTGGTTGAATGGTCTGGAAGGGGTGGGTGTGGACATGAGATCTGCTTAGATGTCCTCCTTGGTCCTTTGTCCCTGGGTCTCACTCCAGAGACACAGGAAGACCAGGGTGGGGATCTCCAAAGGTCAGGGCCTTCTTGCCTGGGTCTCAGGGTGGTACTAGGTCACACGGTCCACCCACAGGGTAGGCTTGTCCACAGAGTGCATTGGGCATTATGGGAGGCTCTTCTGAGTTTCTCTGTCAGACCTGGGCTCTGAGGATTGCCTCAGGATCACTGACTGCAGGAGGAGGAGGGATTTCGTTAGCTGTGACTCTGCTTTGGAGCAGGAATCAGCCCTAAAATGCATTTCTCATCACCTCTGGTAACGATGGAAAACTCAAAAACCAAAACCAAAATAGAATAACGCAAAACAGAAATCCCTCTTGCTTCGCTGACACCCGCAGCCTGTTTCTGGGGGCTCCCTCCTGCCGGTGCCCTCCAGTGGGACTCTGTCACCCTTCTGTGCATTCCCCAGCTCACTCTTCCCTCCGCCCGCCCTCCCTGGCTCCAGCCTCAACTCCTGCCATGGCGACAGGGAAAACACACAACACTCAAGCAGCTGAGGGCTGGACCTCAGAGCCCTTCTGAGCGGCTCAGGCTAGCAGGGGACCTGGAATTTCCATGACAAGGCAGAGCAGAGGGAAACCTCAGCATCCTGGAGCAGTGACGGGGAAAACCTTGGGGTTGGAGGGAGAGGGAAGCTTCCAGAAGGCCCTGCTGAGAGAGAAAGGAGGGGCCCCCCAAAGGGGGGTGCAGGGTTGACCTCCCAGCCACCACCCAGCTGGGCGTCGCCCACAGCTGATTTCTTCTGGAAGTCTGGAAAGCTGGGGAGCGCACTTCTGGCCCGTGGACAGGACAGGTGAGAGAGAAGGAGGCCTGCTCTCTGTTTCCTGGAGAGGGTGTCGCTAGGGCTCTCCCGGGAGCACACACACGCCTCTCATAAATGTATATGAGCCCTGATGACTTGGCCCAGCCTCGCCGCCCACGCGCCCCGTGGCTGGCTCCCTGGCCTTCTGGCACTTGGGCTGCCAGCACCTGCCAGCGGCAAGGAAGCCGGGGACGGGGACGGGGCTGCAGCTTTTGGAAGCAGCTTATGAAACAGATGACTAATCCCCAGGGGCAGGAGGAGGTGCGGCTAACGCCAGCTCAGCAGGAGCCAATGCCTATCAACTCCGTCCAAGTCAGCGTCCCCCAAGGGCCAACCGTGTGCCAGGCCAGTCCCCGGGGATGGGAGGAGGATGAGGCGTGGTCCCTGCTTCTGAGGACCAGGCATGCCCACGAGAAACTGCATGAATCCACAGAGGAGGAGAGGGTTTGGCAGTAGAAAAGACTGCCCGAGGTCAGCGATGGAGGCAGGAAGGGGAGGCTCCTCCATCTGCGTAGTCAGGCAAAGGTTCTCAGACTCTTCCCAGGCCTGCTTCTTCATGCCCACTCATCCAGTTAGCCTGGCTCCAGTTAGTTGGCCCTCGACTCTCCCTCCCTTCCCCTGCCGAGGCTCAGGCCCTTGTCGGGGGCATTGGGCCAGGTTCTTTGCACTCAGCACCCAACAACTTCCTACAACTCAGGTCTGGCTCTCTCCCCTTTTTGGAAACCTTCTATGATGCTAAGCCTCAATGTCCCTCACACTGTGGCCCAAAGCTGCCTAGGGCCCTGGACTTCAGTGGAGGCTCAACTACATCATCAAAGTCCCTGCCTCTTTCTGGATGTTGTTGTCCTCTGGGCCCCCATGGTGTTGTCTTCATGCTCAGGCGGGCTTTTCTTACGGTGTCAGAATGACTGCAGCAGTTCCAGACCTCACACCCACACTTCATCACATGTAGAAAGAGAAGGAGGGAGATCTTCTTCCCCTGAAGCTGCCAGAAAAGTTTTCTCCAATCTCTCAGATCAGAATGAGTCACTCATACAAGAATGGATTTTTTTTTTCACTCTCAGCACATGTCAGATAGTAGGTGCTCAATAAAGACCTATCGAGTGATTGAATTCTGCTGAGACAATAACATTTCCACCATCTACAACAAGGAACTCGTGTGTCTTCAAACTCTCTCCCCAAAGTCTAAAAATGTAACAGATAGAGAATAGCAGAGCTGTAACCTGCTAGCCAATGATGACTTCATGGAAAGGAATGCGGAAGAGTAGGATTCTGTCCAAGAGTCTCCAGTGTCATCCCAGACGGAGGGCGGGCTCCCTCACAGGCTGGCAGGAGCGTTTCCATTCCTTGAAGTGGAAAGGGACTATCAGACCATCACCACCTGACCACTCATCTTCAACCCATTTAGACTCTCCTCCTGGGATGATGGTAGTGGCCAGCTGACAGCACTCACACCCGGCTGGCAGCTACTCTCTCATTGTCCCTTAGAGAGCTGGCTTTCTGGTCTGCCATTTGATCTGCATGTCTGTAGTGCAGATTGGTCGCAGACCAGCGCGACCTGGTGGTTTTCTTTATCTGTTCTCTTCTACCTTGATCACAGAACTCCTAATTTTTAGCTGATCAGATGGTCACCTAGAATACAGAGTCCATTTCTCAGCTTCCCTTGCAGCTAGGTAGGACCATGTGACTAAATCCTGGCCAATGGGAGTGAGTAAAAGTTATATGGGTTTAACTTCTTGGAAATACTATCAAAGGGAGGGTAGTGTTTGCCCCTCCTCCTCTTCCTCCTCCTCCTCTTCCTCCTCTTCTTCTTCTCTCTCTCTCTCTCTCCCTCTCTCTCTGTCTCCTAGCTAGTTGGATGCTCTAGCTGGAACTGGAGGAGTCATCTTGGACTGTTGAGGAATTTGAAATGAAGGCTAAGGTCAAAGGGACCTAGGTTGAACATTACCACAAAGTGCTGTATCAGATAACCCCGAGATAACCCTGATGAGAAATGCTGCACGTTTTTTTTTGGGGGGGGGTGTTTGGTACTGGGGATTGAACCCAGGGGCACTCCACCACTGAGACAGGGTCTCACTGAGTTGCTTAGGGCCTCGCTAAGTTGCTGAGGCTGGCTTTGAACTCACGATCCTCCTGCCTCAGCCTCCTGAGTCGCTGGGATTACAGGCGTGCGCTACCACGCCCGGCTGTTGCACATTTATATAAGAGAAATGCTTTCATTTCTATCTTGTGTAAGCCTCATTTGACACTAGCAGATAAACCTAATTCTAGCCCCATAAGGGAAAGGATCTTTACTGAACTGTATCTTGCTTTTTAAAATGTTATTACTAGAAAATTTCAGGTTAAATTCATGGTTCACACCATATTTCTTTCTGGCTTGTGCATGTGTATGTGCGCGCGCACTGGGAATTGAACCAGGGCCTCACACATAGAAAGAAAACACCTTACCAGTGAGCCACATCCCCAGCCACACCACGTTACTATTGGACAGCACTTCTCTGAGGCTTGTCACCCCTGTACTGATATCAGACTCCTGAACCTTGCGAAGCTGAGAGATGTTCAGAAACCAAGCCCACACTCGCCCACCAAGGTCCAGACACAGCTCTGCCTCTGGCCCTGTCTTCTGGAAACCTCACCTCATTTGTTTAACAACCTTACCTGCAACCAAAACAGGTGTAAATCTTGACCCGGAACAGAGCTAACACCAGAAGGAAAAAGAAGAGAAAATAGGAGGTGAACGGAAGCATGGAAGGCACACATCTGGAATCCAGGCCACAGCCCTGAGCTAAGACACCAGGCCACACACACGTGAGCTTCTTTTATTGGCAGCAGAGAATCAAATTTTAGCCTCCCTGAGCCTTCTTGGAAGGAGACCTCGAGAGGGATTTAGTATTCACACCTGCAGGGGAAAAACAACAATCTGTCCATAAGCTGTTGGTCTGAAGGAGAGAAAGAGCATGTTCCTTCTCGTGGGGCACAGGTCCCCTCCTCTGAGGTGCCCAAGACCCATGTTTTGGTCAACAGAAGCCATCTTGAACTTGCAATAAGAAAACTTCCTGACAGAATCCTGAGGCACCCACAGAAGCCACTGGAACCCAGTAGCTCTTCCCTCAAATGTCGTCTGAACTTCGGCTTCATCCTCCCTCCTCTGCGTGCCAACCCGCTGTGCTCTCCTGCTCCCACTTCAACACACACACACACACTCACACACACACACTCACACACACTCTCACACACACACTCACACACACTCTCACACACTCACTTTCCTCACTTTATCTCCTTCATTCAGGGGACCAAGTCTACCTGTCCACCTCCAAATTCCTAAGAATGTGACTGGCCAAACCTTGGACAGTGTCCACCTCTAACCCACAGGAACTAGAACCAAGGTCACATATGTCCTTGTGTCTGTCTGTCACTCACCTGTTGGAGTGACTTCCCCAGGAAAGGGAGTCACTGTGAGCAGGACAGGGAGCATCAGAGGTGTCCATCACAAGCTGGCAGTCGTCACGGTGTGTCCTGTTGCCCAATGCCACTGACATCACCATCAATGAAACTGCGATTGTTGCTCTTTTACAGATGACGGAAACAGAGGCATCACATGCCCAAGGTCACATGGTTAGTTAAGGACAGAACTGAAAATCAGACCCTGGAGACCTGCCTTCAGAGTCTGAGCTTGGCTTTCATTACCTGTTGGGTTTTGCAGTTTTGGGGTTTGAACCCATAACCTTGTGCATGCTAGGCCACTAGGCTGCATGCATCCTCTGTCCTTTCATTTTATTTTGATTCAGGGTCTCACTATACTGCCAAAGGATAGCCATGAACTTGTGATCCTCCTCCCTCTGCCTCCGGAGTTGCTGAGATTAGAGGTGTGTGCCGCCCTGACTGGCTAAGTCTGGGCTCTTAACTGCTGAATTCTTTTCCCCAGAAAGGGAACCCAAGAAGGGTGGACATTGCCTTCCTCCTCTGTAGGATGGCTTCTATTTTCCCTGAAGCAGACCTCAAGTCCCCTTCTCTGGGGGTGCGCTGGTTTTTATTGCTCTCACCTACAGCCCTCCGAGTGGGTGACCAGCTGTGAATGCTGACCAGGGAGGAGCATGGGAGACACAGGAGACCTCAGCCTGGAGAAGACTGAGTCCCACCCCCACAAGGTCAGGTCAAACTGGTGGAGGAAGTTTCCCGATTTCCCACAGCAGCACGAATCCTGCTGCATCCCGTCACTGGACTAGATGCTCTCCAAGGCCACAGGCCAGCCTATATCCTGAGCTTTCCAGACCACCAGGCAGCACTGGGTCCATACCAGCCATGTCAGCCACCCCCGTCCCTTCCCAGTCTCTTCCTCACCCTGGGCCCACATAGACATTTCACAGGACAAGCCTAACCAGTCTCTCTCCTATTGATAAGTCATATTAGCCTCTCCTGAGCTTCAGCCAAGTCCAGACACCTTTGACAGCCCACAAGGCCCTGCAGACCCCGGGCCTCTCTTGCTTCCATGTCCATCTCTACCATCCTCAGCTACATGCAGACAACTTCTGTTCTCCACCTCCTGCCCAGCACCCAATTCCCTCACTCTGTCCATCAAGTCTCAACTTAGATGTCATAGCCTCAAGGAAGGCTGGGTGACACTCCGGCTCATCCAGGCTCCCATTGTGATCCCACCACTCCTGGACTATTTCCTGTCGACTGCTTCTCACCATTTGTGATCAAACACTCTTCTGTGGTTTCCACGTCTGTCCCTTGCAGGCCCCAGGACAGTAGAGCCCAGGTCTGGCTGGTTTCCTGTTTTATCCCAGCATCTGAGTGGAGCTCAATGCATGTTGAATAAATTAATAAAATGAAATTGACCGGGAAACCAGCAACATGAGATAGAGCCACCCCGGAAGCAAAGGAAGACGTGGGCACAAAAATGTGTGACCATAGCCAATAAAAGAGAATTTAGGATGCTCAGGAACACTAGGCAGCAACCTGGGACCAGGAACCCTCGTGGTCTTCCTGGAAGGTTTGCAGATCCACTGGTCTCCTCTGAGAGGGTGATGACCAGAGATACAGGTACCCAGAGGGGCCACCCCATTCCTCTGTGCAGGAGCTCTGTCCCCAGTCTTTCTTGGAAAGAAGATGCCACGCAGAGAACCTATTCTCTTGGTTGCATGGAGTTCTTCTACTCCTATCTGGAAAATCTGCTTGCAGCAAGATTTGGCCTCCATTGTTGAGTCTCAGCTTCTCTATCTGTAAAATTTTATCTGAGCAAGTGAGATTCTTCCTGAAAATAAATCTTCTAATCCCACGTGTAGGCTTAGAATTTTGGAAACTGGCAAAAGTCCAGTACAGTGCAATGAAAAGAAAATTGAGCAAGGAGACAGGACCTGACTGCACCACCTTGCTGGTCTCCTGTTCCTCTTTGCAGACATTGAAAAGTTGGATTCATGACTCTCAGATCCCTTCCACTGTAAAAAGTCTATAGTTCTATGACAAAATTTTTTTAGCAACTGAAATTGCCTTTTAGGGTCCTAAAGTAATTTTCTAAACAGTAAGAAATAGTGGTAAGTCATATAAACTAACTCTTGTATAATGATCCGATAGACAGAAAGAGCCCCATGGCCAGCTCTTCTTATGCATGACTCTTTACGTAGGAAGGACCAAGCCACAGAGATGGTGAGCAATTTATCCAGAGTCACACAACAGGTAGGTAGTAGAATTCGAATCTAAGCCCAAACACAACAGATACTGCTAATTATTACCAACTTCTGCCTAATCCAGTTAGTCATCTGAGCAGCTGGGAATTAGTGTATTCACTCAGGTGTCTGAGTCAACATTATGAATCATTAAGTAGTAATGCTAGCCTGTCTTGTTGAGAGAGTGAAAAATGAGCCGTTGAGTCTTTCTGCCGTTGAATTCAACATAAAACAGGCAAGAGATGTCAGAAAAAACAAACAAACAGCAACATGGCGTCCCAGCTACATAAAGCCTCAGTGACCTGGAGAGATTTTGATTCTGCCTTCTGCCGGCAGCATCAGGTTCTCAGCACAGTGGGGGAAGATTGGGGCGGGAAGGATTTGCTTCCCGAGGTGCGCCCTCGCTGGCTAGGCGCTCTCCTCGGGCAGCTGGGGATCAAGCAGACAGGAGCCCAGAGTGCAGGCCACATTGCCTGAGGAGGTTGCTCTGCTCCCTGACCTCCCATCACCACGTTGCCTAGCCTTCCACACCGGGATGGTCAAGTCACATGCTTTGACAGGCAGGCAGGGAGTGGTCGATGCAGGGAGGGTGGGAACGGCAGCCAACTCAGTCTTCCTGTGAAATATGTTGATTTTTTAAATATTGGAAGCTAATTTAAACCCATAGCAAGACAAACAATGCATGTAAGCAAGCAAAAAAATAGCCTGAGGGTCCCTTTGTCATCCTTGCTTTCTGTCACCAAGGGGAGGCTTTTCATTAGAGAACTAAATACTAGAAAGGCACAAAAGCTTCCTCCTCCTCTGCTGCATCCCCTCCCTGGGGAGGATGCTCAGAGTGAAGACTTCCAGTCATTCCTAAACCATCTGGGGACCGTGTCATCTCCTCTGTGAAGGTCAGTGTCTTACAGATGGCTCCACAAGGACACAGCAGGAGGCCCTGAAGGTGGACCCCAGATGGTGGGTCCACCAGAGGTTTTGGGAATCCTGGTTCCCTTGGAGGTGTGAGGGATCAGCTTCTCTATGGGGCACCCTGATCATCACATCACGTTCCAGTGGAGTGAGCCAAGCAGAAGGAAGATGTCCCCACTCCTTTACCCCATTCATCAGGGTCTTTAAGGTCAACACCAGTGTTCCAGGTTTCCAGGAAGGGCAAAGGGCAGTGGCAGACCATGCACCAGGAGGGACTGGCTCTCTCTAGACCAAAGACAGCTGAGCAAGTTCTCTTTGTTCCAGGCAGAGCTCCTGAGTGACCAATGCCTCCAAGACAGAAGGGAGGTCAAGTCCCTTCCTCACTAGCCCAAGGAGGACACCAATCTCTGTGTCTCTGAACCCCAAACCCCAGGACCTGCAAGAAGATATCCAAAAGAATCTGACTTTGTTTCAAACTCTTTGGTTCTTTTAAAGGAAAACGGCCACATCTCTCCTGGGTGCAGCTCAGCCAGCTGGCCACTTCACAGGTCTCTGCGAGCTGAGCTGCCCAGCTGTCTTCTCTGAATGTCACATCCCTCCTGCATAAAATGTGGATAAGCATCCCTGCCCTGCCTGCCAGCCAGAACTGTTGTGAGGCTCAAGTGAAACCATGTAGGGAAGCACTTTCCAGACCCAGAAGTGCTTCATAAATGTAAATCGGGATCATTTTAAACTTTTACAGCTGAAGATGAAGACTTAAACCCCCAAAAGCCCTATGAAAAGCCAAATGGGTGTCATAAATGCCACACATTAATGTCTGTCATTTATGGGAGAGCACTTCAGGCTCTCACTTTGGGACTGTTTATTCTTGCTTTATGCATAATTTGAACAAACTTGGTCTCTAAGTAGGCAGATCAAGAACAACAAGGAGAGTCTGTTGGAGGCACCCAGATAGCAGACTGAGGGAGAAATCACCCAATAACTTACCACATACGTATGTGCTACATAGTAATACAGTGATATTGTCCCTGCACATACATGCACATAAATATATGCATGTGCATGTGTAAGAATAATTAATTTGTACTTTACTCAAATTTCCTTTTTTGGTTCCAGGATTCCCTCCAGGATGTCACATGACATTGAATTGTCACGTCTACACGGGCTCCCCCTTTCCAAATTGTGCTCTTTGTAAGGTGTTCATTATGCACAGCCTTAAGAAGTGGGCTTCATCTCCTTGAGAGGGAAACATCTACATAAATTGAGACTTTTCCGCCTGGAAGATTTCTTCTCTACTAATTATTTAATCATTTATTGATATCAGTACAGACCCATGGATATTTACTTAATACTTTGGACTTAAAATTGTTCTAATTGTTCCAGTTGCAGTCACTGAGCGTTCCTCCAGCTGGCTTCCATATCCTTTTGTCAGAGTCCCCTCAGTGTGGAGTTTGGGGTTTTTTTAAAGCACTTTCTTATTTTCTGGCACTATGAGATTCTCTGGGCTCATCTTATGTATTTCCTGCTCCTGACAGAGAATCATCTATTTCTTCGAAGGGTCCTGCTTCCTTTCATTGGAAAATGGTATTCAAAACCAAGTCTGGTGAGGCTCTGGTTCAATCCCCAGCACTATGAAGAAGAAGGAGGAGGAGGAGGACAAGGAGGAGGAGGAGGAGG
>JAJEJO010000931.1:643735-671898 GCA_020662805.1 Glaucomys volans | reverse complement strand
ATTTATATTTATATCTATATATAGACACACACACACACACACATATTTCTGCAGGTAAAAATCTGCACATATACCAACCTAAACAGGAGCTCATACCCATCTCTCCAAGTCCAATACCACATGGATCATTCTAGCCTCTTCCCGTGTTTATCTCATTCTAACAGTGAGACACCTAGCTTCCATCTTCCGCCATCAATTACTTAATTGTCCAACTCCTGTATACATGTGTATTAGTATCAGAACTGTTAATCCACACCTCCGTGGGGGGAAAAAAATTCAGCAGCTACAATACAATGCTTATGTGCAGTTCCCTTGGCCTTTAGTCTCACAGACTCCACTTATTTCCTAAGTTTCTGAGGTCAGCCACATTTACTCCCAGTCTCTTCAGTGAAGATTTTTCATGAATTTGTCAGATAGATTATTTGTCAATCTACATTCTATTTTGGGACTCCAATGCCCTAAAGGAATTTTTGAAGTTTGCTTACACTAAAATTCACTCTTTGTGTTGTAAAAGTTTTGCAGGTTTTGACAAACACATCATGTCACATATCCACCATCACAGTATCATGCAGAATACTTACAGCACCCTTAAAAAAAAAAAAAAAAAAAAAAAAAAAGAGCTTCACCTTTTCAGCCTCCTCCTCTCTACCCAATCTTTAGCAACCACTGATCTTTTTATTTTCTCTGTAGTGTTGTCTTTTTCAGAGTGTCCCATACTTGGAATCATACATTATGTAGTCTTGTCACATGGGCTTCTTTCACTTAACAATATGCATTTAACTCTCCTCCATGTCTTTTCATGGCTTGATAGCTCATTTCTTTTTATTGCTGGATAATATTCCATTGTATAGATGTACCACAGTTTGTTTATCCACCCAACTATTGAAGTACATGCTGGTCGCTTTGAATTCTTAGTGATTGTGAATAAGTTGCCATTAATAAGCACATGCGGGCTTTTGTGTGAATGTAAGTTTTCAATTCATTTGGATAAATTCCTAGGAGCATGATTGCTGGATTATATATAAGACTATGTTTAGCTTTGTAAGAAGCTGCCAAACTATCTTCCAAAGAAGCAGTCCTGTGAATGAGAATGAATGAGAATTACTGGGGCTTCACATCCTAACCAGCATTTGGTATTGACAGTTTTTGTTTTTGTGTGTTTTCTGTCATTCTAATAAGTCTGTAGTGGTATCTCATTGTTATTAAAATTTGCAATTTCCTAAAAACAAATCACTATAAATAATGTTGAGCATCTTTTCATATGCTTATTGGACATCTGTATATCTTTTTTGGTGGAATGTCTGTTCAGATCTTGCTCATTTTTTAATTGGGTTGTTTTTTTTCTGATCTTATTGCCAAATTCAACATTACCTACATTTTCTCCTAGAAGTTCTATATTTAAGAAGTTTGGTATTTAATATTTAAGAAGTTTTGTATTTAATATTAAGTCTGTGATCCACTTTGAACTAATTTTGGAAACACATAAGGACTGTATCTAGATTCAGTTTTTTGCATATGGACATCCTTTCATTTCAGCACTATTTCTTTTTGTTGTTGTTGTTGTTCTTTTTAGAGATACATGACAGTAGAGAGTATGCTGACATATTATACATACATGGAGTGTAAATTATTCTAATTAGGATCCCATTCTTTTGGTTGTACATGATGTGGAGTTTCACTGGTGGTGTATTTGTATATGAACATAGGAAAGTTATGCCAAGTGTCTGATTCCAGTACTATTTCTTGAAAAGACTTTCCTCTCTCCATTGTATTGCCTTTGTTCTTTGATTAAATATCATTTGACTATGTTGTGTGATTCTGTTGCCGAGCTCCTATTTTATTCCACCAATGTATGTGTCTATTCTTTCAACAATACCACACCACACCACCTTGTTTATTGTGGTTTTACAGTAACTCTGAAAGTCAGGTATTACAATAGATAAATGGATTCAGAAATTGTGTGTGTGTGTAATACACACACACACACACACACACACAATGGGGTTCTACTCGGCCGTTAAAAAAAGAATGAAATCATGGCATTTGTCGGTAAATGGATGAAAATGAGAATACCATGCTAAGTGAAATAAGCCAGACTCAGAAACTCAAAGGTCAAATATTTTCTCTCATATGCAGAAGCTAGAGTAAAATAAAGGAATGGGGGAGGGAAGGATAGGATAACATAAAGAACCAATCAAATATAAATTAATAGGCATGTGAAAGGAAGTTTAGCAGAAGGAGGAGAATGGGAGAGAGGAGGGAGAACTGGTGGGAAAATGGGGTGGTGCAGATCATGAACTGAAATTAATTTCCATGCATATATGAGTTTGTTGGGAAGAGCACAACTTCTATGTATAATCATAAAGCTCTTATTTTTTAAAAAAGCAGAGGTATTAAGAGCCCTTCCTTCAGCTTTGTTCTTCAGTATTTTATTGGCGATGCTAGGCCTTTAATCTTTACATATACATTTTAGAATTAGTTTTTTCTTTTTTTTTTTTTTGGAACCAGGGATTGAACTCAAGGACACTTGGCCACTGAGACACATCCCCAGCCCTATTTTGTATTTTATTTAGAGACAGGGTCTCACTGAGTTGCTTAGGGCCTCGCTAAGTTGCTGAGGCTGGCTTTGAACTCACGATCCTCCTGACTCAGCCTCCCAAGTCGCTTGGATTACATGCATGAGCCACCACGCCCGGCCTAGAATTAGTTTGTTGATATCTATAAAATAGCACACTGGGAGTTTTGTTCAGATTATGCCAAGTGTACAGATCAAGTTAGGAAGAACTGATCTCATAACAGTATTGAGTCTTCTGATTCATGAACACAGAACAGATCTCCATTTATTTAAATCATCTTTGATTTCTTTCTTCAGTTTTGTAGTTCCCACATATAGATCCAGTACATATTTTACTTAATTTATACATATTTCACTTTTTGCCATGCTATTCTAAATGACACTTTCTAAACTTCATTGTTCATTGTTGGTAGATGGAAATAATTGATTTCTATATGTTATCTTGTAGCCTGCAACCTTGCCATACTTGCTAACTAATTCCATGGTGTGGTTTTTTTGTTTGTTTGCTGCTATTGTTTTTGTTGGTTCCCTGGGCTTTTCCACATGACAAGCCATCCATGAAAAGAATGTTATTTCTTCTTCCTCTTTTTAAAAAATTTTTTTCATTTTATTTAATTTTCTTGTCTTATTATACTAGCCAGGACTCCCAGTACAATGTTACAGGGATTTCCAGTTTCCCACCATTTGGTAAGATGTTAGTTGCAGGCTTTCTGTAGATGTTCTTTATTCAATTGAGGAAGTTTCCTGAGAGTTTTTATAATGAATGGAGTGTGGATTTTGTTTTGTTTTCTTCTCTTTTTGTTTTTATAGTGCTGAGAATCAAACCCAGGGCCTCATGCACACTAGGCTCTACCAACTGAACTATATTTCCAACCCTGGAAAATGGATTTTGTCAAATGCTTTTTCTGAATCAAAATCTTGAGAAAATCGTATCACTTATCTTCTTTAGCTTATTAACATGGTGAATTACATGGATTGGTTTTTGAACATTGAATTATTCTTGTATACTGGGAATAAATCCCACTTGGTCATGCTGTGCAATTCGTTTTATACATTTTGTTGAGGATTTTTGCATTTATGTAGATTACATATAATAGTCTTTAATTTTCCTTTCTTGTAACATCTTTTCCGATTTCAGTTTTAGAGGAAATTCTGCCCTCAAGGTGTCAGGAAGCATTCTTTCTACCTCTATTTTCAGAAGAGATCATAGAGAAGTAGTACATTCTTTCTTAAATGTTTGGTAGAGTTCACCAGTGAAATCATCTGAGAAGATTATTAATTATTAATAAGATTATTAATGCTATCGGAAAGACTACTAATTATGATTTGATTTTGTTAATAGATACAGGTCTAGTCAGAATATTTTTCCTTGTGTGTTTTAGTAGCTTGTGTTCTTCAAGGAAATAGAGATACATAGATAGATGATTGATACATAGACAGATAAACAGATGGATAGAAAAGCTGGGAACAATATATACCCTTCCAACAGCGCTGCTTCTGCTCCCTCTGCCCAACATCAGCTCATTCTGTCAAAGTGCAGCAAGCCACCATGAGGACTGGCAGCAAACCCATCCAGTTGAGAGGATCTCACTTAGTTTGGAGGGGGAGCCAGGTTCATGGTCAGCACCTGGGACCTACTTCTTCCAGCTAGGCCCCACCTCCTATGACTTCCACCAACAGTCCATTTAAGTATGACTCCACTAATGGATTAATCCAATAATAAGATCAGAGCCCTTACGATACAATCACTTTCCAAAAGCCCCACCTCTGAACATTGCAGCTTTGAGGACCAAGCCATCAAAACATGAGCCTTTAGGGGACATTTTGGATCCAAACCATAACATATATCAATTATACTTTTTATACATATGTCAACTATTTTTGGGAGGGTTTTTAGAACTCTGTTTTATGTACAAAGAGCTAGTCTGGTCTTTTTCATTGAGTGACTATCTCGTGCAATCCATTTGAGGAAGATCACTTAGTCCAACTTAACGAAGCCTGTGTCTTTCATGTACTGACAGAAACCCACATCGAGGTGGTATTTCCAGATCAGACGGTGCTGTTTGAGCAGACATGGCAACAGTAAGAACCCAGGCTGAATTTTCAAGGATGGCTCCAATAGAGCTGTTGGTGCAACTTGCTTTCAAGGGTGCAGCAAAGCACCCTTGAAATATATCAATTTTGCTTTTTAAAAAACCCTTTTTTTCTACCTGCCCTAAAGTTTACAATATAAAAGTATAACTAATTTATGTCCATCTTCAAAGAGCACTATAATACTTCACATATAATGCAAGCACCTTGTAACAGAGTGTATCCAGTACTCCTCCCATCCCATATGATATTGCTATCATTTATATGCTATAATCACCCAATGCATTGTTATTTTAAATGATTACATTTTAGATCAATTAAGAATGAAACAGTAAAAATTCATTTTACCTTTATTATTTCCTTCTTCAGTGTTCTTCCTGTCTTTGCATAGATCTGATCTTATTTCATTTTTCTTTTCCCTGAAAAACTTCTTTTAACATTACTTACAGGGCTGATCCTATGGTGATGAATTCTCTCAGTTTTTATTTGAAAAGTTCTTTATCCCTTCTTAACTTTTAAAAGATAATTTCACTAGGTATAGAATTCTGTCCGTGTACTTTTTTTTTTTTTTGAAACTTTATTTCTCTCTAGTTCATTCTGGCTTGCATGGATTCTGACAAGAAATCCTTTGTAATTTTATCCTTGTTCCTCTATGGGCAAAGTGGTTTTCTCTCTAGTCCTTTGAAGATTTTCTCTTTGTCCTTAGTTTTCTGCAGTTTGAATATAATTTGGCCTACATGTAGATTTTCTGAGCTTCCTGGATCTGTGGTTTGGTGTCTGTCACTAATTTTGGAAAATTCTCTTCCGTTATTACTGCAAATACATCTTCTGCTCTCTTTTCTCTTTCTTTAACCTCTGCTATTCTGCTTATGTGAATTCTATAATTTTTTAAATCACCCTATACTTCTTATGTATTCTCTGGGGGTTTTTTTGGGGTGGCTCTTTTTCCCTCCTTTGAATTTCAGTTTGGAAAATTTCTATTGACATATCTTCAAGGTCACTGATTCTTGCATCAGCCAATTCAGTCTACTGATGAGACCATTAAAGACATTCTTCATTTCTGTGGCAATGTTCTTTATTTCTAGTATTTCCTTCTGATTCCTAGTTTTCAACTCTCTGGTTATATCGTCTTTCTCTTCTTCCATGTTTTCTTCTTTTTCTCTTAGAGTCCATAACATATTAGTTATCTTAAATTCCCTTTCTGACAAATCCAAAATCTGTGTCATATCTGACTCTGGATCTGATGGCTGCTTTGTATTTTCAGATTGTTTTTGTTGTCTTTTAGTGTGACTTGCAAATTCTCGTTGTTGTCACTATTGTTGAAAGCCACCTGTGATGTACAAGGGTTATAGGAACTGAGACAAAAGTCTTCGTGTGAGGTTATATATTAAGCTGGCTGGGAGTTAGGCCATGTTCAATGTTTGGCTACAACCAGAGGTGATGGAGCCTTCAAATCTCTCTAGTATCCTTATTTTCATCTTCTCCACATCTTTGGGCTTTCCTACAAACTCCTCCTTAAGTAGAGTCTGCACCTTGCATCTCTTTCAGATGTAATCTACTGGAGCCCTGATGGTATGGTCATAATATGAGGAGGTGGGATATGAAGAGGGAAAATGTTCTATGATCTTGTAGTTTAATTTTAGTCTTTTAGGTGGCCTGTCTCCAAGCTGTTGCCTTCACAAATGCTTCTTAGCTTCCCTCTCCTTTTAGGTGAGACAGAATGACTCTGGTAATAAATACCTCCTCTGAACAGTAGGCTTTTGTTATAGAGTGTGTTCCAAAATGAATTCTTTTCCCTTCCCTTTAGTAAAGTTCCTAAAAGTAAAACCCACAGCAGTGTGAGGACTCCTAGGATTGCAGCTCTCAGGACCTCAAAACAGTCCACCCTTGCCCTGGAGCAGTTTGCCACAGTACCATTGTCCTACCAGGACACAGCTCCAACTGCTTCTGCAGCAGGTAAGTGAGTCTCAGCTGCGTCTCTCTGTATTTTTCTCTGTAGATTTTTAAATAGTGGTGGTTTGTTCTGCCAGTTCTCTAGTGGACCTAAGAAAAGTTGGTGATTTTCAGTTTGTCCAACTTTTTCTTCTTAGAAAGACAGGAGTGACAAATTTCAAGTTTTTTACATGCCACAGATGATTCCGAAGTTGATTGGTTTTTCTCAATAAATTTACATGAAATTCAAAATACAGTTAGTCCTCTATATCCACAGGAGCTGCCTCTGTGGATTCAATCAGCAAGATGGAAAATTCTAATTGAATCTGCATTCAGCTCGTATAGACTTTTCCTTGCCATTCGTTACTTCTAAATAATGCCATATAACAACTACTACTGATGTGGCATTTGCACTGGATTAGATAATATATCTAGAGATGATCTAAAAGGTACTAGAGAGTATGTGTAGGCTACATGCAAATACTGTGCCATTTTCTATATGGGACTTGAGCACTGGTGGATTCAACCCTGCACAGATGCTGAGAAGTGATGGCACATAGCATTCTGGACCTACTTAGGATGGGTCACAGCATTCTATACACAAACTCATAAGGGCAACAGAGTGCCAGTATTTTAAGTCATCCAAAAAAAAAAAAAAAAAGTCAAGTTATGTTTCCACTGCTGTACTAAACAAGGCAAGGAAGAATGTATGTGGTTTTGAATGCCCTTCAGAATAATTTAACTTTAAGCTTGGCTCCTAAGGATGAAACTTTTTAACCCTGTAGAATAATTCATCCTTTTGGGGTGAGATTTCACCACAGGCTCAGAATAGCAGAGGAAGAGATTCTAAATCAGGTTGATGTCCTCTTTTTCCCCCTTAGTAATTATGTAAGAAAATAACAACTCTTTAGGGACTTGTACATGAACCAGCCTTCGTTTAAATGGCCCCTGGGTCAGATTCCTTCCAGCAACTGGAGGTGAGGTTCCCGGGTCACTCCCAGCGGGAGAGGTGCCCTGCTCTGCTCTGATCTGGAAGTCTCCATTTGGCTCCTTCTCTCTCTGACTAGAAAAGCTGACCTCTCAGAAATCCCCCAGTTTTCCTGAGAGCTGGTTTGCTGAAACAAAGGTGCCACACTTGATGTGCTAATGCATTCATGGAGGGCCTGTGGAATGAGGTTACGGGGAGGTGCTGGGAAAGTTCCTTTCTCTCTGCTTTAAAAAGTTGGCCTTTCTTTTTGTGAGTAGGTGTACACACACACACACACACACACACACACACACAAACAGGCCTCTAACCTGAAAAACTTTGACTTTCTTCTTGTTCCAAATTATTCAAGGTGATTTTTCTATCTCTGAGATCTCAGAATGCTCAGGTTCTGGCCTGATTTCTGCTCTTCTACTGGGACCCAATCCCCTTTCTCAAAATTCAGTCTTTTACTGGTCTCACTTCCCTGGCGTTCCTCACATTTAACAAGTTACTATCTTCTGTCTTCTAGATTGAAAGCATCTGAAGTCTTCTTCTTTTATCTCTTATATCTCCCCAAAGCATTTAGCATCCACACTACCTTGACCAAACACACTTAACAAATGTTTATTGTTTTTACTTATTCCTCTAATTACAATAATGACATGTATTGAGTACTTACCATGTACTAGGTACTGTTCTAGACACTTCTTATATATTAATTCATTTAATCCTCCCAACAATCCAAATATTATCCCCATTTTACAGATGGAGAAACTAGTGCTCAAATTAGTTAAGCAACTTTCCCCAGGTCACAGAGCTAATAAGTCATCACAGAGCCGAAGTTTGAACCCAATCTACATCTGGTTCCATTGACTATCTTCTAAACTACTTGGTTGTACCACCTTCCCCAATATACATAAGACCCTGAAATGACTTATCAGTTTAGTTTCCCCAAAGTTATCCTGTGCTGTCATGGCAACAGAACCACTGACTGGGATAGAAGATAATTTTCACTGGCACTGGCAGTAGCAATGGTGGTGGTTGTGTGGTGATGATGACAGTGCTGATGGTGGTAGAGGGAGGTGGTAGTGATGTGGTGGTGGTGTTGGTGGTGATGGTGGTGGTGGTGGTGGTGATACTGGTAGTGGTGTGATGGTATTGGTGGTGGTGATGGTGGTGATGGTGATATTGGTAGTAGTGGTGGTGGTGGTGATGATATTGGTAGTGGTGTAATGGTGTTGGTGGTGGTGATATTGGTAGTGGTGTGGTGGTATTGGTGGTGGGGGTGGTGATGGTAGGGTTGGGGTGGTTGTGGCAATGGTTGAGAGAGAAGTGGCAACAGTGAGAATAGTAATTAATATTATATCAGCTGTACAGTTTCCTAAGCACTTTTTCACATGCTTTCTCATGGTACAAAAGAAAGAGAACAGGATTCACAGTCAGAAGACAGCAGTTTGAGACACAACTCACCTCCTACTGGTTGTTATATTTGGCAATTGCATTCTCCCTCTGCACCCCATTTGCTTCATCTATTATGATCTAAGGGGATAATAATATACCTTAAGTATGTTCCATGGCTTACATGAGCTGCCTCTCAGAAAGGGCTAATATGCTACTAATATGCAGGGTTTCTAGATTCTGATCCTCTTGATAGATGCCTTGCTAAGGAGAAAGGGAGTCTCCAGGAGCAACATGGTGTGACATAAAAGCAAGGCCTGTGGTATGATATGGGAGAACCAGGATGGCCCCTGGCCTGCAGGCTGAGCACTTTGATTTCTAACATCATCAGTTGGCTCCGTGGAGCCAGTTGCCCTCTTCCTTTTGTCCTTTTGTGGAAGTGCACACATTTCCAAAAGAAAAGCAAAGGGATCTCTGGATGTGAAATGGAGAAGTATAAAGTCTAACCCCGTCTGGTCACCATCTCTGTAGATAAAAGAGCGCCCTCCCCCTCCCCCCCCTTCCCTCCCACCCGTGTCGTTAGACTGAGGACACTTCCAGTTTCAAGAATCTGCAGTCTTTGATCTAGGTGTGGTTGGGCTCCCTGAACAGCCTTCCTCTGGAATAGGGCAGACAACACAATTAGAAGACTAGAACCCCAGGATCCCATAGGCTGAGCCCTTGTTTAACCCTGAGCTGGCTCTGGTAAAGGGCAGGAAGAACCAGCCCTGTGGGCAATGCCAGGCCTCAGCCAGCACTCACAGCCCCACAGCCGCACAGCCCCACAGCCCCACAGCTCCACATTAGCCAAGCTTTGTTTTGACAAGGTCCAGGGAGAAATTTATTGATATAATCTGCAAGTTGATTGGCCACAGTAAGAACTCAGCTTTCCCTTCCCTCAGTCCCACTGACTACAAAAGGACCTTTGTCTGCCATGGGGCTGCCAGTCCAGGATGTGACCACCAGACAGAATTCAACCTTTAATAGGTGCAGTGTCTGCTCAGAAACACATGACTCCTCCCATGCCGGATGCCCTCTGCACCAGTCCAGGTCAGGGTGGCGGAGCTGGTGGCTCTGAAGAGGAGGGCCTGGGGTGAACATTGGATGAGGCCACCCTTCTCTCATACCTCCTGTGCTTATCCTGGAAATGAACAGAAATTGCCAGGAAGGTGACCAAGTGAGCTAAGAGTTTTCCTTTCTCTTTCTCTGGGGTTCCCTCTTGGAAGAGTTGTCCAGATCTCACCTGGGTCAGGAGAGAGTATGACACAGCCTACCTCATCTCCTCTTTCCCCTTCTCCTCATCTTCCTGCCCAGCCAGATGGCTGACCAGGCTCCATCACACCTGAGGGTTGACTGTGAGGCAGAGGAAATTCTGCCTCAGGCACCTGGCAGCTTTGTGGGTCTTCCACCCAGCTTCCTGGGACCTTCAAGGTCTCGCCCTCCTTGTCCTCAGATGCTCCTACATCCTGCTCAGCTGGAACTCATGGCTGGAGAACAATCTGTAAACCAACTGAAGTTGTAATTTCCCTGTGGGCAGAGATTATGTCTTTCCTCTTTATGTCCCCAAGCCCTTCACAATGACTGGCACACCAATCATCTCATACATTCATAGAATTGTCAATTGAATGGATGAATAAACACTCGAGTGGGTGAGTGAATGAATGCTGTGTTACTAATAAGTCATACTTAATGTGGCGTCCCTCCCCCGGGCACATGCATTTTGTTCCTCTAAATCCCAGGGAGAGAGAGATTTGATAAAAGAACGTCTTCCCAGTGGCCAAAAGATCTCAGCTAATAGGTGGCTTCCCTAAAATAAAGTGGCCCTCCCTGGGGTGGGATGGGGACTGCTGGTGGGGGAGGACCACTGCACTGGAGAGAGAGGAAGGAAGCAATGCTTTGGGGCTTTCTAAAAACGTTGCCTGCAGGCATCCTGGATTCTGCTCAGCCTGCAAAAAAGATTCTGCCCCAGCTGCAAAGAAGCCTTGAAAGAACTTGGTCCATCCATTGGCAGCCCGCCAAGTGTGGGCCACAACCATAATTTGTAGAGAGGATGAAAACCAGAGGACAGATGGGGATTACTTGTAGCTGGTGATAGCAGAAGGATGTACAATGGAGGGTGCACTTGGGAAGGCAAATAGAGTTTAATGCACAGACTTTAGGGGAACAGCTTTCCAGGGACAGGGGACACAGAGAGTCAATGCCTGATGACTGGAAGACACAGCTGTGCTGGGAAAAGAGTTTGGCAGGGCACAGGGTACACAAAGAAAGTAACAGGAAATAAATTTGATAAGTCAATTGAGATGCAATTAAGGTGGGCGTTGGGCCATGCTGAAGAACTTAAACTTCATTCCATAGCCCTTAGGATCATTTTAGAATCTCTGAGCATAAAAGTGGCTGGATTAGGGAAATGAATGAAAATTTGCTCAGCCCCAGGAGCTAAGTACTTTACAAATGTTATCAAGTATAATCTTCACAGTGAGTCCATGAGCTAAATAACACAATTCCCACTTAGAAGTTGAGGAAACTGAAGTACAATGAGGTTAGGAACTTGCCCAAATAATACTGGTGATATGTCCTTGTGTAAATAATTGATGTTTGCCTCTTGTGCGTGCCTACTGCATACACTAACAAGAATGTATTCCAGCAAAACTGAAGTGGACATCAAGGGAATAAAAAGATAATGTGAGATTATAAGAAATTGTGAGGTTAACCTTAGTCCAGTATAAAGAAGCCACAGGGCGACATCTGTTAAGTGAGCCTCAGAGAAATTCATGTCCAATAAATTGCCAGTGTGTCTCAAGGAGAATATCTCTTAGAAGAATAGGATGAATTCCAAGCAATACATAAAGTGACTAAGAAGCTAAGTGGTAACTGGGACATGATGACTTAGGTTTTTGTTTTGTTTTTGTTTTTGTTTGTTTTGCCTAAGTAGAAAAAATAAAGCAATCAAAAACTCTAGGAAAAACAAACCACTAAGCCAGAAAGTCAGAGTCCAAAACTGAAGCAACATAAGAGGGAAGATGCATTTGAGAAAATGGTGGTACATAAAATGAGAAAGTCAATTTGGTGCTGGAGCTAAGAATATTGTCTTTTAAGTGATACAGTTGTTTGGTCTTAACATGTAAGGAAGGAAATATGGTCATAATCCATCACCAGGCCCATGCCTATTTATCCACACAAAAGGCACTATTTTAAACACTGTTGGATGGTCCTCAGCTTTTAGAGTGGACCATAGACAAAGAAGGAAAATGTTCCCTATGGTTTTAGGACAAGATGTAATGTTGCCACACTTGATAAGGTAAAAATAAACAGCTGATAGGAGACATGAGAAGGGAGGAAGAGGGAAGGGAAAGGGGGTGATATTAATATCCTACCTTACAGAATAAGTAGCTAAGTACTAACAAGAGCTGATGAAACAAAGTTATCAACAGAGGAACTAGAAATAATGGCTGTATTAGGATTCAGGGAAAAGGGAACTACTGAAGGGATTAGATTTCATGCAATTTATAGTGACATGGCTCCCTGGCCACACGGAGAATCTACTGGTCCCTGCTGAGCTGCAGAGCAGTAGAACAGTGGAGTGGCAGCCTGGGTGAATTGGGGCACGGGTGGCAAGTCAGGACTGCATGGATCCTGCCATGCTGGCACAGCAAGCCAGCGCAGAGGGGAACCCAGGTGCACTGACCTGTCGCCCCATAACAGAGCAGACTGCTCATGGTAGGGATGCCCGCTGCAGAACACTCCGGGCAGCGCTACAGCCCCATCTGATGACCTCAGCCTCCAGCTTCCTGATCCGCCCTAAGAAAATGGAAGTGGAGCAGACTTGAATAAAAGTTGGGACTTGAGAATTGAGCAATAATATTAGTAGGGTTCCAAACACCTAATTAGCATAAGTTTGGACCAATAGCGTTGGTACTTTTTTCAAACCCTAATTAGCATAAATTTGGACCAATAACAGTGAACCAGGTGCTATATAAACCCCTAGACTGGCACACTAGGCTGGAGAAAATGTGCTCTTGGGTGCCCTCTTGCACTGTAGGAGTTCTGCTCCTGTTGTTCAGAACTCCTGCTCTTACTCTCACTCATCCTGGTCTGTGGATTTTACTCTTCAAATTCAGGAGAAAAGAACCCAGCAAGAAGAAGAAATTGAGGTGAGCTGCTGGGGTCTGCTGCAGCACTGGAGGGCATGGCCCCCCACTAAGAGCTGCAACACTTTTGGCTGCAGAGGCCTGCAGACCCACCTGCCTGCAGAAGCAGTGAATCGAGTTGCACCTCAAAAGTCCAGTTTCAATAGGACCTAGTCACACAGTCTGTGGAAGACCATGGCTGTGTGTCTGGTGGTGAGCCTGAAGTCAGTGGAACTGGCATTTGGGAAGACAAAATGGAAGTGGGGAAGAGGAAATACAATCTGAACTCACAAGAACAAACTGAAGACTGCATCTGTCTCTCTGCCCTCCAATCTCCATAATGTGAGTCATCTTCTGGAAAAGCAGGTGTCCCATCATGGAGCAGCACACGCATCTGGCCAAGGGCACAGAAGGGCTAAAAAGCAGAAGGAGGAGGTGCTAGAGGAGCCTTGGGCAGCATGCCAGCAAGACGAGCTACCGATCAGTGACACTCAGGCAAGCCGCGACAGCACCTGGCCCTTCACCAACCTGCAGACAGTAAAAATGGCTGTTGCTTCACTTCCGCCTTCCAAATTTGCACAAAGTTCCCACATGGCTAAGCCCAACTTGGAACCAGGGAAGAGAATTTGTGAAAATACAGTCCTTACTCAATTAATTTGACACAATACAAATTAATATACTCTAAAAAATATTAGACAAGGGTAATTTTTGCAGGTTGGGTTCCCTGGAAGTAGATACTATGACAGTTTGTGGCACATGATGTGTATTAGGATAAATATGTATGCAAAGCAGGGAGGGAAGCAGGTTGGGTAGAAGGAAGCTGAACTGCAGTGCAGACTCACCAAACCTCCACCAACCCGCCCCAGAGCACTGGAGTATCAACCGACCATTAGAGTGACCCAGCTTAAGCCAAAATAGCCTGGCCTTCTCACCCTCACCTTGTTTAGTCACTGGAAGCAGACTCCCAGGAAGGACCATGCAGCTCTGTCCAGCTGAGGTGGACCCTGACTGAGCATGCAGTGGGAGCTGCCACATTCCCTGAAGCTGGACAGCAATTCAGTCTTTTTAAGAGGGTTCTGGGTGGGGCATCTCTGTGTCTATAGATGAGCTAAATCCTGCTTTAGCAGAGCTGGGAAACTAAGAGATCATGCCCAGCTGATCCACCAAACACAGCAGTACTGTCAGCCCCCCACATCCCCAGATTCAACAAACGTGAATCAAAAATACTTGGAAAAAAATTATACCTGAATTAAACATGTAGGAACTTTTCCCTTGTCATTATTCCCTAAGCAATATAGTATAGTGAGTGTTTGCATGGTATTTACATGGTCTTAGGTATTATAAGTACTCTAGAGATGATTTAAAATATGTGGGAGGATGGGCATAGGTTATAAAGAAACTTGAGCATCCTCAGATATTGGTTTTTTGTTTTTTTTTTTTTTTTTAGATATTGGTATCTTCAGGGAATCCTGGGGCCCATCCCCCATGGATACAGAGGGTGAATGCATTAGCATGTTGCTTAGAGACATGAAGGCAAGCCAGCAGAACTGAAAATAGTTATAAGCCACTGCCTCCAGGAGGCAAGACTGAATTCAAAAAGGATGGATGGAGACCTACTTTTAAAGGTAAGGTCCTTTGTATCATTTAATTCTCTAGCCATATACCTGTACTTCTTCAATAAAATATTTGTAAGTTTCTAAAACTTTGGATCTGTCTGATTCCAAAGCTGCACCCTAGTCACACCCCAGCAGGCTGAGCAGGCAGTCGTGAGCAGGCCTATTTGGCCAGAAAAAGAGGACTCCCCACTTTCTCCATGGGAGGCAGGCATGTCTGTGAGTGCCCTGGGCTCACCTTGGTAGCAGGACCTGGCCCATCCATTCCTAAGGTGGGAAGTGGGCCATGTCCTTCATCTTATGCACCCAATGGGTGGTCACCCAGGCTCTGAGAGTCAGGAAATACCAGCCCCTGCATTGTGTTGGATTGGGGACCTCTCTATTTCCACCATAATTCTGCTGAATTTGCCATCACCAAAAATACAGGTGCCCTTTTGAATATCTGTGTCCCTCCTAATCTTTAACATGTATGGTTCATACTCTGAGAAGCAGGGCCCTGCCACCTGGAGGGTGTCCACAGTTGGAAGTCACATGGCTTCCCCAGTGCAGAGCACTCCTTGAAGGCTGTGGACCAGGGTGTCAGTCAGTTGGTCAGATGATGGATCTTTCTTTATTTATTAATAAATAAAAACACAAAAATTGCACATATTTATGGAATACCATGTGACATTTTACATTGTGTACTGTTCAAGTTGGGGGAAACATATCTATCGCCTCAAACATTTATAATTTTTTTATGGTGAAAACATTCAAAATCCTTTTTTCTAGCATTCTGAAATGCAGAGTACATTGTCATTGGAACACCAGAATTTATTCCCATAATCCACTAACTATTCCTTAGTGAAAAGTGAAAAAAGTGCCCAAACCACTCTGGACGCGGGAACTCATGCAAGAGATATTTATTAGGCAGATGAACAGTGCCCTGAAAAGAAAGAGAAAGAGAGAGAGAACATGGCTGGGGAGCTTCTTTTAAGCTCTTGAACTTCACTGGCAAAAAGATGACAGGGCCAATTGTTGAAAGTTGAGTTTTGGTGGGCTAGAGATCAGCCAATGGCTGGCAAGGACAGGCTGATGAATGGACCAATGGCTGGCGATGACAGGCTGACCAATAGACCAATGGTGGGCTAGCTGCAGCTAACAGAGGGGGAGCTGTCATCCCCCTTGCCTTCCCCGCAGGCGTGTCCTCAGCGTGCCCGCAGGGGAGGGATCCCAGGGAGGTCAGTCCAGGGGCTGGTAGGCAGTCCCAGGGCTGAGGCAAGAGCCGGACTGCAGGGCAAACCCAACGCCTGCCTGCTGCCTGCCCTGTCGAGCTGACAGGGGGATGTGGCACGGACAGAGCCGTTGCTGACAGCTGAGGACTTGCTTGCATCTGCCTGTCAGGCGCCACCATTGCGGCTTTTTACATTATAATTAGTACCCATTGGCCAACCTTCCCCATCCCTCCCTCACCCACTCTCCCCAGCCTCAGGGAGCCTCCATTCTGCTCTCAGCTTCTGTGAGATGAACTTTTTCAATATCCACATGAGTGAGATCACGTAGTCCTTAACTTTCTGCGCCTGCCTTACTTCACTTAACGTAATGATCTTCCAGTTCATCCATGTTGTCACAAGTGATAGGATTTTGAACTTTTTATGGCTAATGGCATGTCATGGGGTATGTGTGGCACACTTGCCCGCTGATGGACATTTAGGTTGTTTCCGTTTCTTGACTATTGTTAATACCGCTGCATTACACATGGGTGTGCGGATGTCTCTTTGACATACAAAGTTTATTTTCTTTGGATATATACCTACTGGCGGAATTGCTGCATCATATGGTAGTTATATTTAATTTTTAAAGAAAACTCCATATTGTTTTCCATAATGACTGTACTTGTTTGATTTCTTATTTACAAAAAAAGAAAGAAAACTTTTATTAGGTTTACAAATGCAGTATAGCTACAATACTGAAAATTTGGAAAGTAAAGAGAAGTTGCCATAACCCCACCACCCTAACACTATCAATCCTTTTGTGCCACATTTTCTCACTTCACTCTCCTCTGCATCCGGTTTTGTTTTGTTTTGTAGTGCTGGGGAGTGAACCCAGGGCCTCATGCATGCTAGGCAAGCACTACTATGAGCATTACCACGAAATCACTGGGTTGCATCCCCAGTTGCATCTGCCTCTGTTTTTAAATCTGGTCATCTCATGACACCCAAATTTTGACCTTTGTGTCTTCTGCTAGATTTATGTCACAAGCATTTCCATGTTGTTATGTGAGTTTCATAGCTATCTTTTTAAATAGCTGCATAACACGAGATGAGGGATTTTGTCCTAGAGCCTAGGAACACAGAACCCTGGTATACAGTAGACAAGAGTTTTTTGTTTGCTTGTTTTCTGTTTTCGTTTGTTTAGTTTTTTTAACCTATAAAGTAAGAGGTTTGTTTGGCTACCATTTTGGAGACTGAAAGTCCAAATGGCATGGTACAAGCTTGGCTGATGGCCCATCCCACGTGGCAGGAAGGATGCAGGAGGAAGCATCACAATCTCTAGCCAAGAAGCAGAACACTTCTTTTGTAAATGAATGGAGTGAGTGATTGGGTCACAATTTGTCGTACTATTTATCGTAAGATATTTAAGAAATTTGTTTTCAGAGGCCGGGTGCAGTGGTGTACTCCTATAATCCCAGCAGCTCAGGAGGCTGAGGCAGGAGGATTGTAAGTCCAAAGTCAGCCTCAGCAACGTAGCAAGGCCCTTAGCAACTTAACAACACCCCTTCTTGAAGTTGAAGATAAAAATGGCTGGGCTCAGTGGTGAAGTGCCCCTGGGTTCAATCCCTGGTACCAAAAGAAAAAAGAAATTGTCTCCAATTTCTCCAACACCTTGTCTTCTTTCTTTCCTGTACATCCTTCCTTTTCCCCCTCTTTATCCAGTTTCCCCAGGACACCCCACAAACTCCGCTCTCTGCCAGTCTGTCCCATATCTTACGGTTTGATCATATACCATAAATCAGTCAGGTAGTTCTGAGCACAGTGTTGGGTTTCATGAGAAAAGTTAAGTGGTGCTAATTGTGAATTAGAGGAGTGGGAAGAATCCACAGGCCACGTGGGTGTCCCTCCTGAGCTGGGGCCCCCCATGCACTTCAGATCAATTTGTTCTGTCAACACTGCTGTCACCATCAAGTACACTTCATCCTGGAATAGTGGCCCAGGCCCTGCCAGTTATTGCACCTCAGTGCTTACGTTTTCCATGTGAATTTAAACATTCAAACATCACGAACGTGAAGTATAAACACTCACCCCGCCGTGGCATTTTAATGAGGTTCAACTGGGTTCAGCACGTTCCATTCTTAGAATTGTATAAAAGCTTTTCGATCCGGATCACTTCCTCAGGTCGGGTCCTTCACAGCCAAGACAAACTGTGTTTTCTGAGGACTTAGAAGGTTGGGGAGAATTGTGTCTGGGTAGGTGGTGGACAGCCATGGGGCCCACCCTGGCTCCGATTAGTTGAACCAGCAATTAAAACCATCTACTCACAAGCAGCTGAAAGGAAATGGCGGAGTGAAGGGAGATTAGCACTCCTGTTTCACTCTGAAAATGCTCCCCACACACCTTGACCTTGCTCTCCATGCTGTGCAGATCATAGTCACCTCTGCAGCTCTTAGATGCTTTCCATGCAGCTGGAAAAGAGGTACTAATATTCCCCTCTGGAAGATGTGGCAACTGAGGACTGGAAAGATAAGGCAACTTGTCCAAGACCAGGGATGAAGAACTAGTCATCAAGGTTCCTTTTACTAAACAGATTGCAGTACAGACTCAAATGCTACAATAAGGAGGTTTAAAGTACACCACTCATAGGTAGGTGTCCAGGTCATTAGGGTGATCCTCCATTCTCACTGCAGAGCTCCCATTGCTTTATCCAAGGCCCTTGTCCCTGTTATAAGAAAGGGGAAAGGGTGGGGAGCAGCCTTGCATTCCTATTGTGGGCCACACACAAATATGGGTCCCTTCTACTCTCACCTCAGTGGCTAAAACATAGTCATATGGACATACCCATCATCAAGGGAGGTTGGGGGGCCTTGTGTCCTGCCCAAACTCAGAGTTCTGTTATCAAATAAGGGGGAATGGACATGGGTGGGCACTCTGCATACTCCAGTGTATGAATCATGGCAACCCCATAGCAGGTGGGTAAGGGAAGCTCAGGGAGGCTCAAGTTCAGCATCTTCTGGTGGTCCCATCATTTGCTCCCTAGCCATTCGAACTGTGCATGAAATAGTACATATATCCTGAGCTTCCAGCCAGGATCTCCCTTCAACACACCTGGACACAGTGATGCCAGGGGACCCGTATGATCCATACTGTACTATACTCAGGACCAAAAAAACAATGGCATAGAAACTGTCCTTGCCCCTGGCAAGGCAACAAGCAAACAAAACCGGAACAGGCTGACCAGAGAACAAGGCATGAAACCAAAAGATTACAAGAGAACAAAACATAGACACCTAAACCAGCTGGAGGCCTCCTTCCAGGCATCAGGACATGTGAGGATGGGCTCTTCAAGGTTAGCCTCCTTCCCACCCTCCAGGCCCACCATCTCCCCTGGGTGCACTCTCCTCGCATCAAACAGCTCACTCTCCAAGCACACCATGCACACTCCCCTCTGTCAGGGGCTCTGCTCAGGCAGCATCTCCTTATCAAGAGTGCCCTGCATCTCCCAAAGGAAGATTAGTCATTTCCAAGTCTACAGTCCCAAAGCACAGTGCTGTGTGTAGATCAAATCCCCACCACGTGGTGTTACTATCAGTTGTCCATAACTGGGTCACTCCACACAACCAAGAATAAGAATTTCCCCCAATTTTGTATAGCCAGTGCTGAATACAGTAAGGACCTGGAAAATAACAGGGGCTTAACAAATAAGCAATCCTTCAAATAGCAGGGATTGCATCTTAGTGATCTCCATACCCTGGTGGCGGCACATAATGCTCAGCATGTGGTTGGTATTCAATAAATGGAGCTCAATTTGCTTAACTTCAACTTAAATAAGGTGCAAATAGTACATACACCCAGAAAAGCAGAATCAGCTGCAGCAAAGACTGGACCAAGAAGGCACAACTTGCCTGGTACCAACACAGTCCAGTTGTACTGATTGGGGGTTTCCAGAGCCCATAGATCCTGTATGTCCTGCGGGTCTGCCAAGCAGATGCTAAGTCTTGCAGTGTGTTTGGCAAGGGTTTTCTGTAGCTTGGGCCACCTGTGTTTTTCTTTGGGCGCCTCCTCTTCTCCCCCCAACACTCATGCCCCAAGATTCAGTCCTGGTCTTCACCTCTCCACTCCCAGTGAAGACTGAGTCCCTCAATAGGGCAGCCACTGATTCATCTTATACTCCATGCCTTTCTTATCTAGGCACAGGTGTGGCACTAAGAAAGAGTCATGAACCAGACAGATCAGGTCCCTGTTTACATGGCACCTAAAGCCCAGCAGGGAACCACTCGAAGCTCAAGGACCTCCAAAATGACATGCTCAGCTGTTTCCGTTCCCTTTAGGAGATCAGGAGACCAGGCACCCACACTCAGCATGTCTTCTCTCCTGAACCTGAGTTCAGAGGACAGGGGTATTGGGTCCACTACCTGAGTCCCACCTGCTACCTGCCAGCCATGCACACCTCATTAATCCTCTCCAGCCCCCTTATCTGTAAAATCAGGTCAGCAACAGCACTAGTTCTGCCTCTCTTTCAAGATTAGATGAGGATTAAATAAGGTATGTACAATGGTTTTACAAACTGTGAAGTAACAAATGTCTTATTGCCATTATAATTGGCATTATTTCTAAGTAACCTTCCTCTTAGTCTTTCCTTCTGATCATCAATATGCTCCTGGTCCCTAAGCCTAGAGGATATCCATTATTTTTGTCTTTCCAGAACCATCTTTCCTCTTCCTTTTTCTGTGTGGAGAGCCCATTCCATGTGGCACATGATCCCCGGACCCAGAGTCCTCCTCTCCCCTGACTATCGTGATTGGTTCCGAGATGCGCCCATGACCTAAGCCAGCCAACTGGAGTCCTTCCTGGGCTCTTCCCACCAAAGTTATGAAAGAAAATGGCCTTTTCTTCTAGGAGGGTCTGCACCTACCCACAACCACTGATGCCATAATGTAGAGAAAGCCTGAGAGAGGAAGGAAGTCAAGCAAGGTCAAGAGGAGAAGGAAGAGCATGACTGTGCCTTGGATCCAGCTGTTCCTAAAGCCAGCTGCAGTCCCAGTCTTTCCAGGAACACAAATGAGCACAACCCTCCTTTTAAAATTGTTTCTCCCCTTTGGGTTTCCTCCCCTTCAAGTTGGGTTTCTGTCACTCAAAAACCAAAGATTCCTGGCTAATACAAGACTCAAAACTTAGAAGAACCTGAATCTGTTGGAGCTCGCATGTGTCCCTTCTGTTACACATTCCATCCACCTTCCTGGCCACATTCTCTGTCACACACGTGGAGTTGGCCTATATGGAGAGATTTGTGGGGTTCGAGCCAGACAGTGCTGGGACGAATCCCAGTTCTACTATTTACTCCTTGGTCATGTGACCTCCAGCATTTCTGGCCCTTAGTACCTTCATCTGTAAAGTGGGACAAATAATCTCTACCTTGCTGGACTGTTGTGAATATGAAATAAGAAGATACCTATAAGAGCTCACCAGGGCTCAGTAAAAGTGGCTATTAGTACTAGTTTTCAATGACCACCAGTGAGGGGAAGGTGATGGATAAATCTGTCTTCAGTTGAGGGACTTAACTGTCTTCTTCTTCTTTTTTTTTTTTTTTTTTTTTTGAGCCCAAACATTAAAACATGACCATGGGCAGACTAAGAAAATCAGGTCCACATGGCTGTGGATGCTTGGATACCCTGGGGTGGAACAAGAGACACGAAAGTGACAGAGGACAGAGACTTGGCAGGGTGATCTCTCAGCCCCAGGCAGAGGCTCTATCACTTGGGAAGTTCCAGCTGCCCCTGTAGTCAGCCAGAGGCATGTGTCATGGGTAGGCCAAAGTGTCCATCCCTGGGATGCTAGGCCACTGGGTTATGTCAGACTGGAATAAAGGAATGGTCCTCAGCAGGAGAGTCCTCTCTTCTAGTTGAAGTTGGGGACTCAGCAGTCATGACTTACTATGAGTGTATGGTTGGTCTGGCTCATTATTCCTGGAAATAGAAGACAAGACCAAGAGTCAGGTTCTAACCTCATTTACAATCGATGAGCTACATGATGTTGAGAAAAGGGACTCCCTTTCTGGGCCTTGGTCCTCTCCCCTGTGCAGGGGGATAGAAGGGAGTTGGCAGATGCCCTCTAAGGATCCCTCCAACACTATCATTTGGAGTCCACTCCAATCTCAGGCTCGAAGGGGTTAATGGAGCTAGACCGAGCCCCCACCACTCTAAACTACATTGAGGGTTTTGTTTCCAAGGACTCCAAGGTTGGGCATGGGGAGGGGGCAGCCTCCCTGATTGATTTCCATGTCTATTGTGGAAGAAAGATGGGACATGTGTAGGAAGGTGGCAGCCCAGGGACATTCTCCCCACTGGACTATGCCACCTCTGCACAGAGGAAGGTGAACCAGGAGCTAGAGGTGAGCGTCTCTGCTTAACAGCTTTCCATTTGTTTACCCAAAAAATATTGTTCAATCATAAAAATTCCCAAAATAGTTCCTTCCCTGGCCAGACTGACTGGCGGGCACCCAGCTTGGGAGCCCGGCCGTGCTGGAGACATGCTCTGGGGAGGTGAAATTAGTTGGGAAGGTCTGGAGTTGCAGTTTGAGGACCACCAGGACCACACATCCTGTGGGGTGGAGCACTAGAGGTGGAGTCACGGAATCCTCTGGGGGTGGGGATGGGGGTGGGGGTGGGGACCTGTCTGGGCAGGGACAGAATTTTCCCCAGAGGCTCAGCAAGCTGATTTTTAATTAAGGAGGGCTTCCCCTACTGTTTGGGGGTGGGGGGCTCTGATGGGCTGGAAGTGACACCAAAGCTTTCCTCTCAGTGGAATGTTCTCTCTGGACATCTTCTCATCCCAGAGTTCCAAACCCTTCTCTTCAAAATGGCGCCAATTAGGGCCTGGCTACAGTCTCGTACAATTCAGCCTTTTCCCTTTGGAGAATTCACCACTGTTTGTACTTACAAATAATAACGTTGGTCTTTCTCAGAGTCTGTAAGGTCCTTGGGCAGAAGCCAGAACTTAATACCAACCCCAAACCTCCCACATAATAGGTGTTCCAGAAGCACGTGTCAAGTGTGGGTGAGTGCTCCCTCTGTCTGGGACCCCAGACATCTCCCAGTGCATACTAGTCTTATGGGGGCCAAAGGGAAATACCTGATAGTTAATGGGCAAGTTTATCCTCACAGAGGACCTTTGCGGCAGCAGCCCAGAGCTTCCGGGCTGGGTTTCCAGGCAAACGTGGGCAACATTCTCATGGTCTCCTGAAAGGCTCTGCTTTTATCCATAGACCCACTCTGTTCCTACCACCCCACACTTTTCTTAATCTTATGCCAAGTGGGAATAAATTCATCCCCAGAAACCCTGCTAATTTTACTGATCTGAAGCATGCAAGCTAAGTTAAAACAACGCCTTGCGATCCAGCTTTAAGATGAACTCCCACACCGCATTCTGGGCAGAGAAAGAGAAAAACGAAGTAATCTGTAGAGTGAAGATGTTTCCTGGGGCCATTCTACTCATGAGTAAAGCTCCACATGAGAATGAGCAGGAAGATGACAGATGTTCCACAGCTGGTCTCAATTCCACAAAGCTTGGCCGCTCACGGCAACTTTGAGCAGATTCTGATGTATAAGATGTGTATTTTTTTTTCCATATATTTTGTCCTCTAGATGAGAGGCAATGACTTTGTGACACACGAAGCCAAGTGTGTCCTATTTTAATAGAGAAATTTTCTTTAAGAGTGATTTTACTGGACTTCAGTTTCTTTCTTCTTTTCTTCTCTCTCTCTCTTTTTTTTTTTTTTGGTACCGGGGATCGTTCTCAGGGGCACATTTTGTAGTTTATTTAGAGACAGGGTCTCACCGAGTTGCTTAGTGCCTCACTTTTTCTAAGGCTGGCTTTGAACTCGAGATCCTCCTGCCTCAGCCTCCCGAACTGCTGGGATTACAGGCCTGCGCCACTGCGCCTGGCCTAGACATCATTTTCTTTTTACCTACTGACTCTAGAACCTGACCTCTGTTTAACATCCAGCCATACTGTTATCTGCATCCATTGTGGGAAAACCAGACCATAGGGCCAACGGAAGAATAACCATCCCCTGGAATTCCACCACTCAGAGATAACCACTATGCATTTCTAAGGGATATTCTTTTTTTTTATTTTACACATTTTTAAAATTTTAATTGACACATAATAGATGGGTTGCAGTGTATTGTTTCAGAACATGTATACAATGTATAATCATCAGATCTGGGTAACTAGCATGTCCATTATGCCAAACATTTACCTCTTTCTCTGTGTTGGAGACATTCAAAAATCTTATTAACTACTTTAAAATGTACAACTAATTGTCAACCCCAGTCATTACCCTCCTGTGCTATGGAACATAGAAGTTACTCCTCCTATCCGACAGCACCCGAGGGGCTTTCTTTTTAAGGCACATGTCGCAAATGTCTATTTATTGTATTAGTACATCATAAGGCAAAACTGGAAAGAAAATGCTCTTTCAAAATTTGTAAGACATGGGGTTTTTTCAATGTCTTTTCTTTATGAATACAATGGGCTTTTCAAATTCCCCTCTGATTTCTGGGCTGTCAATATCTGTATCAGAAAATCTCCCGGACAGCCTTCGTCGTAAGCAGGTGAGAGGATTCATTGGACAAGATGCTCAAGGGAATGAGGACAGATCTTCCCTCTCTTCACGGTTCCCTGGAGGGAAGCAGGCCCAGGAAGGTTCTGAGTCATCTCCATACATCACACCTGCCCCCAGAGGCACTGAGCTGAACCCCACACTGTACTTTTTGGAAACAGGTAGTTTCATCACCAAGCAGCTGTTCCTCTTGCGACCGGATGATAGAGGGATAAGCGGAAAGCATAGTTAGACTGAGAGAGAAACGGATATCCTTCTTTGTCCCATTCCAGTCATTTATAGCCTTGGATTGTGTCTTTCTTTCCCAGGTTGAAGACAAAGGGATAAATGGTTGAGCAACGGGGTTCAGTGTTCAGTGCTAACGAGGGGGAAAAAAATACGTTCAATACACTATGTATTTTGCAAGGTTCTGGCTTTATTTTATTTTGCTTTCTTTAGTACTTGGTGGTTGCAAATCTAGTCCAAGATTGGCTGAGGATTTGCAAAATCAGTGGTTTTGATTAAGTATTTGGACTTTGATCTTTGAATGGGTACATACAGGAATTAACCTTAAAAAGAAAACAGCTCTGCTCAGATGAAAGAGATCACCAGCCGCTGCTCCCCTGAGTGCAGGGTACTTCTCTATACCATGGCCAAGCGGACTACTAAGGAATTTGGTAATTACCTTTCCAGTTAGAATGGCACATATTCACTGCTCAGATTCAAGAATTTGTTTAAAAATGCAACTATAAATAGTGCAGGTACTTCCAGAGTTTCTAACATCAGTCTTGCAAATTTCCTGTACTTATGAATAGCCCGTTGTTCAAAGCCACCCAACCACACTCAGCAACTGGATTGGTGTGAGCCAGTGCCCCATCACCACCTTTGTATTTATTTATTTAACCACCTTGTTCCCAAAATAATTTAAGATTCCTCTTTTAAAAATGCAAGTGATATAAGGAAAAAAAATAGATAAACAAGAAAATAAAGAAAAAGTGGAGAAAAGAAAGATAAAATAAGATGAAGACATTAAGGGCGAAATTGCAGTTGTGCAGGTAAGGAGGATCTGTACATTTGTTCAAGATGCAAGTTTGAGTACGAGCTTCCTAGCAGGTGAAGCGAACAGAGATGATCTATTACATAGTTCATACAAACAAAAGCTAGGTGTTCTGGAGAAGCACGAGTATTCCTGGAATGAAGACGGAAGAGAAATTTCTTCCATTGATCCTCATAAAGAAAACAATAGTCTAACCATAAATATGACACGGTCCCATAATAAGGTCTCTTAAAACATCCCTCAGTGTATGCTGATGACGTCTTCACAAAGAAGGGTTTATGAGAAGTATTTCTAGAGGAGACCAAAATCACGTGGTTCAGACCAATAGCTGATGTGATCTGAGGATAAGTTTTAGGAAGGAATGGACAGACTGTCTAACCCAGTGAGTCTCCTTGACCTTCCTTCCTCCAAACAAAGTGTTCACCAAGTGTTCATCATGAGCACAGTGAGTGAGTTGTGGCTCTGTCCTGACCAGTACCAGTAAACACCGTGCCATTTGCTTTCACTTCAGCTAGGCCACGTGTGGACCTGATGTCCCTGGTGGGTGGTGCAGGGAAGTGACCATACCTTCTCCCTTTCATCCCCTTTCTTTCCTCCTGAGGGAGACTTGTAATACCAAGGTCTTTCCTTCTGCTGTTTTACCATGTGGAGCCTCGCTGGGCCGACCTCGGGAGAGCTCCTCTCATGAACACCACCTTTAGACAGTGGAGCTCACGCCTCGCCTGAAATTAGTTCTAAGCTCCAGACTCCATTTCACCCTGGGGTGCTCTGCTGTCCCTCTATCCACCTACTCTCCCATCCTCTCCCTGTTCCCTAAACATATAGAGTGGACCAGGTGCCCCTAAGGATGCCGGGATTCGTGTCTATGGACCTCTTCTAAGCTGGCTGAGTCTGGGTTCCAAAAGGATGTGAGAGCAGGCAGAGCACGCCTTCTGGATGACAGGGGATTTCTTCCTGGGGTCTCATGGGATTGGGCTGCAGGGATGGGCAACGTGCTGATTCTGAGTCTCTCCCTCACATTAGACACAGGAGAGCTCAGGGCTTTGTGCTTCTGATGAGGCCTGAACTGGGGTGGACCTGGACCCTAGCTCTCCCCAGGAAGGTAATTGCCAGGAGCATCCCTCTGGCCTCTGCAGTCGGTTTCTTTGTTCACTCTATTCTGACACATAACTTCGAGAGGAAAAATGTTTGTTTCTTTCTTCAGTCTTCCATTTGTGAACAAAATCCCAAGCCCTAGTCACACCTGATCAACTTAAATAATGGAGCTAATGATGCCTTACAGAGGAGAAGGTCATAAATGTAAACACCAAATTAACCATATCAAGAACCAGGACCACTAACATCCTAAGACCCTGGAATATCCATAGATGCCCTCAAGAATCCTCGCAAAATCTTTACTTACTTCCACTTCTTTTTTTTGTTTGTTTGTTTTGTTTTGTTTTTTGTGGTGCTGGGGATTGAACCCAGGGCCTTGTACATGCGAGGTGAGCACTCTACCAACTGAGCCCCCAGCCCCATTACCTCCACTACTTTTTTTTGGAACCGGGGATTGAACTCAGGTGCACTTGGCCACTGAGCCAGATCCCCAGCCCTATTTTGTGTTTTATTTAGAGACAGGGTCTCACTGAGTTGCTCAGGGCCTTGCTAAGTTGCTGAGGCTGGCTTTGAACTCACAATCCTCCTGCCTCAGCCTCCCAAATTGCTGGGATTACAGGCATGCACCACCACGCCCGGCTCCTTACCTCCACTTCTAATAGAAGCTGCTCACCCCTACCACCAGCACCATGATACCCTAAAACAATTTTCTTATTTAGTTTTATGGTTTTTTATTTAATCACTGATGGTGAAAAAAGTGGTGTTTCATACTTGCATTAATTCCACACGGGCAGCATTTCAACTATATGTGGAGTTACACCAGTTTCAGGGATTAACTAAACCTCACAGCCTCCATATATAACATGGCTTTTATGAGAAAATGTATTCCCGGTTCCAATAACCCTTTTATATTTGAACTTCTGGTACTGAAAGTAGGGACTTGCTATCCAGTATCACTTGCACATTCAAAAACCTGACCACCATTGCAATGAATAGTGTTTGAGCACCTAAGGACGGATTCATCGAGAATGTTCTATTCAATATTCATTTGAAATATGAATACAACAGATACTGTTAAAACAAAAATCCCTGTATGTGCGTGCACGCACACACACACACACACACACACAAAGATATACATGCATACAACACACAGAGTTGCAAGGTGTGAGTTGGATCAGAAATTAAAGCACTGTCTGGAATAACAGGTTCAGATTTATTGTATTGGGATTTGAACTCAGCAGCGCGGGGTTGTAAAATCCCTCCAGGGAAGTGATCTAGGCATTAGGGAAAGTTGTATTGTTTTCCTTCCAGGCCACTGAGAATATTTCAATCTTTTACTTTTAAAAAATCACTTGTGGGCTGGGGATATAGCTCAGTTGGTAGAGTGCCTGCCTTGCAAGCACAAGCAAGCACAAGGCCCTGGGTTCAATCCCCAGCACCACAAAAAAAAAAAAAAAAAAAAAAAAAAAAAAAA